>JADBJO010004544.1:43958-48958 GCA_016801955.1 Conus betulinus
CACATAGGGTTGATATGAACTACGGTGACTAGTAGTCTTGAATTATCTCTTGCAGCATGGGTTGTTGGAAAAGTGAACATAAGAAACTGAGGATAATCTTTTATCCATAGAAAACTGATTTATACGAATAAAAAAGCGTTAGAAAAATCCACGAATACTGCTCATGTAAACATGACATTATGTGTATCTAAATGCACTGTTACGGCTACGGAGCACTATAACAAAATTCTGCAAAAACCGGTGTGACCACAGAAAAGAAAAAAGAAACACATCAGAGTGAATTCTGATCGCTGGTTTCGTTCCATGTGTTCTTTTACAGGTTTAATCAAAGTAAATATGACTTGTACTGGTGACCCAGTCTGGAAAGTTCACAAAAGAAACAGAAGGCTATGTTATAATGTAAAAGTTCAATTTGTAACTGGACGAGAGAGAAAAAAAAGGTTATAGAGAATATAGAGAAGACAGGGGAAAGAGTCGTTGCCTATGGCCAGGTTGTCTACAAGAAACCTGAATTCCATGTTGTGGCAATTGAGTCACATAAAAGCAAAAAAAACATCGTACAACACAGTACAGTAAAACATTATACTTTAAAACTTATCACAACTTATGCCTTTTTTTTTCTCTAAAATGAGGACAAACTGAATATAAACGGTTTCTGGATTTCTGAAGACGTGACAGACGTTTTTCTTTAAGATAAACTGAACTGATCAACACCCTGTCTGTATATCTCGGTCGTTTGCACACTCAGTACATGATAACACAGAATTGGGTGAAAAACTCATGCACATTGGATCAAGTCAAGTCACAGTGCTTCCAGCCCAGACAACCAGGAGGGCCTCCTAAGGGCCACAAGCAAGTTAAAAACAGAAACATGCACGTGTCAAATCACAAGCTAAGTCCAGAAAAATAAAAAAAAAACGGATCCAAAGAAATGTTCCGCGCTAATCCCTTTACAGCCCAGACCGACTGAGAAATACAGACTTACGGTTACGAAATAAACACTTAAGTCATGCACAACATTTCAGACCAAAATATTCATGGAATATAAAATGTCTGTGGTTTCTCACGTATACATATCCGCACTTAAGTGCACTTAATTTAATTAGAAATTGTAGAAGAACAAGAAAAAATAATCGAAGGGGGATGGGGGTGGGGGTGGGGAGTGGGGAGAGAGAGAGAGAGAGAGAAGAGAGAGAGAGAGAGAGAGAGAGAGAGAGAGAGAGAGAGGATGAGAGAGAGAGGGACTAGAAGTAAGAAAGTAAAAAAAAAAAAAGCCAGAGGAAGAAGAGGAGGAGAGCCAGAAGAGAAAGTCAGAAACAACGAACGAAAAAAAAAAGGAACGAAAAACACATACGGACAGCAGCAGCAGCAACAGCAGCAGCAGAAGAAGAAGAAGAAGAAGAGGTTGATCATGATGATGATCACGATGATCATAATAATGATCATAACGATCATGGTGATAATCATGATCATGATGAAAACTAAGAAGACGAAAAAGTTAACCTTGTCTTCATATTCAGTGTGGGGAAAATTAGGGTACAGAAAAAAAAAGATATTGCAATCTTCAGAATTAACGAGGATAGCGTTAACAATCGATGGCTGTGTTCTAGGCGGTCTTGGCTAATGCAAAACCAAACAACTTCAGCGCAAATCCAAATTCATTCAGGTGTGTGACACCCATCATCTCTCTTTCCAAGGATCTCCATTCCATCATACTTTTTAGCAAAGTACATTTCACCGACAGTTTTGTCAGGGGATGCCTCATTTGCTTCTAATTTCTCCTTGGCTTGAGAGAGGTACACAGAGAAAAAGAGAGAGAGAGAGAGAGAGAGAGAGAGAGAAGAGAGAGAGAGAGAGGAGAGAGAGAGAGACAAGACACAGAACAGACAGACAGACCGATGTCAGACAGATGGGGGGAAGAGGGAAAAGAGAAGAGATAGACAGAGAAACGGTGACCGAGAGGGGGGCGGGGGGAGAGAGAGAGAGAGAGAGAGGTGGGGGGTGGGGGAAGGAGAGACAGAGGCAAGGACACAACCAGTAGACGGACAGGAAGTCAAGGGAGAGACAGAGACAGGGGACGGAGACAAAAGACAAAGAGAGAGAGAGAGGACAGAAAAATGTGATCGAGACGCTGGCGGAGAGAGAGAGAGAGAGAGAGAGAGAGAGAGAAGAGATGAGAGAGAGAGAGAAGAGAGAGAGAGAGAGAGAGAGAGAGATGTGAGAGAAATGGGAGAGAGACAGGCGAGGGGGAGAGACGCTGGCGGAGAAACAGAGAGAGAGAGAGAGGAGAGAGAGACTAGAGGAGAGACGAGAGAGAGAGAGAGAGACGTTAACACAGAGAGAGAGAGAGAGAGAGTAGAGAGAGAGGAGAGGAGAGATAACAGACAACAGAAACATAGACTGACAAACTCTGATGAATTAATCACTCTCTCAGGGGACATAAAAGCATCGTCTACATTGAATTAATCTGACCTGTGCACGTAAATGGAAGTCATTCGGGCTAGCTGACGCCCAGAGTGGAGTTACTTGTCGCGTGACGTTTCCAATCTCCGTCAAGTAAACATTCGCTGCGATTGGCTGATCGTAGTCGGTAATGCACCAATCCCAATCTTCGGCAGGTTGTCGGTCGTTTTGTGTGACGGTCGTAAGAGTTACAGCGCTGATTTTTTTTGCCTTTCAGTTGAGACCGATGTGTGGACATGATCTTATTTTTTTTTTAAAATTTTTTAAAAAAGTTTTCATGGCCCTGTCTTTTTTCATTTATTTCCCATTTGGCCCTATTTTCTTCCAAGTTTTCCATGTCGCTCTTACACTTCAATGCTTTTGAGTTTTATTTTCATTCTCTCGTTTCTTTATGAATTCAAGTATTTGGTCGTGTATTTAAGAGCCCCTTTTTTTTCAATTATTTCTCTTCATTTGCTCCGTTCCTTCGATTCTCCTTTTGCTCTTGAGTTTTTTCCCCCTTTTTTTGTGCAGAATTTATTTTGTTATGCTGCAAAAAAGATCTCTAAATATCTGAATGCACTAGAATAGAATGAGAAGGGGAGAAAGCGTATGTGACAGAGGAGGGATAGAAAAAGATGTAAAGACGGACACTCAAATATTAAGAGAGAGAGAGATGAGAGAGAGAGAGAGAGAGAGAGAGAGAGGAGAGAGAGAGAGAGAGAGAGAGAGAGATAATGACAATCATTTCTTTTTTTTTTTTTGCAATAGTTAAACAAACCCTCTTGCCAATGGAGTGCATGCACAATTTCCATTTAGAGTTGCAAACTCTGTCAACAATAGAAACACGAGTAAAAAGAAAATGAATAAGCGTACGCACAGAAGACAGGTGAACAATACAAATCACTAGAACACCGAAGAAAAAGACCATACATCAAGCAATGTTTCATCACACTAACAAACTTATCGCATGATCAGGATTTACAAATGCAGGCTACGTCTTAAGTTTTTTGGTTTTTCTTTTCTCTCGAAATCGAAAGGCTTTCGCCACAAACTTAGCAAATGAGTTTACAATGTCTACATTTTCAGAGGTTAATATATACCAAAGAGGTTTTGATTTTTGACCGAAAAGATGAGAGAGAGAGAGAGAGAGAGAAGAGAGAGAGAGAGAGAGAGACAGACAGACAGACAGACAGAGAGAGAGAGAGAGAAAAAACTGGCTCTGTAGATGTTCACATTATATATATATATATATATATATATATATATATATATATAATATCTATATATATCAATAATTGTTTGTGGGCCAGCGCAAAAAAAAACAAACAAACAAACAAAAAAAACCGCTGACAAACGAATCACAAGACAAAACAAAACACGTCGCATTTCAACATGGTAGGTCTTCTTCAGGCAAGATACACACACTCCGGACAATGAAAGTGAACGAGCAATCACTTATCTCCCTTATCTCCATCCAACTCGGCGCGCGATGGGCGTTGCGTGTGTTTTGTCTTGTGATTCGTTTGTCAACGGGGGTTTTTTTTTTTTTTTTTTTTTTTTTTTTTGTTAAACGGGGGTGATTTTGTTGATATCTTTTTTTTTTCAAATTGGTTTTACACAAGTCGGTGGCAGGTTATGTTCTGTGTGGACTGGGTCGGAACAAATGCCACTGAACACCTCCAAATGGACAGACAGGCAGAGCAGGGGTCTCCTCTTCTGAGTGGCCTCGTGTTGATAGAATATTGATACCTGCTTCTCGAGCGCTGGCAGCAGGAACGCTGCAGGGTGTGGACACGGCTGTGCTGACCGGAGCGACTGGCACAGATGTCACCGCACTGAGAGGGCAGCGAAAGGCTGGCAGCATCACCTTCATCCTTCCTCTCGTCCCTTAACTCTGTGGCAAATCATTCTAGTCTGGCACTGAACAACTGTTCGCCACATCCTTCCAGCTCTGTTGGCGCTGTGCTAAGGGGTTTGGTGTCCACAAAAGGTGAATTCATGAAATTCTGAATCGATTACATCCGTAAGCATTTGCCATCACTGCTGAAGACTAGGCTGGATTTTGCAAAGGCAATGGTTCCATCAAACATACCTCGAACACCAGAAGGAGTCCTACCACATCCTCAGACAGAATATATCTCAACACAAATCCAAACACACTGAACGTGGGTGTCAAACGGAAAGAAAAAAAAAAAAAAGGGTAGAAACTGAAATGTGACTGAGCTCCCATACGAAACTCCGTAGTGCGTGCTGTCAGAGGCTACATACAATGATCGATGGCCAGGAGACAGCTGTCGGGGGACATCAGAACATTCCTCCAGTTTCATGTCACCACTGGTGTGGACATTGCTGAGGACAGCTGGGGCGGGTAATTTGCCTTAATCCAGATCATAATAGGGCTGTATATTGTGGACACGGACTCGGCCGTGCTTTGTCAAGCCGTGCGCCGCCCGTCCTGGAGAGAAAAAAAAATTCCTGTTCCGGTTCATCTCTTTTTCCAACTTAACTGGCGCCGGCCACAGCCGTGCATAGTGCGCCCGGCCCGACCCGTGCGA
>JADBJO010004544.1:53958-55114 GCA_016801955.1 Conus betulinus
TACTCCCTACTTACTACTACTACTCTACTTACCTACCTTATCTACCCCCACCTCCCCCCACCACTTACAGGGCTCCTGTCCTTTATACGCGTCCCTAACTCCCAACTCGTAACTACTTTACTACTACTACTTCCCAACCCGGGGTACTACACCTACCTTACGTCTACGTACTACTCCGATACTCTACTACTAACTACTAACTCTATACCTTAACGTTCAACTACACTTTTCTACTTCTAACTACAAAACTACTTCAACTACTGTACCTACTCTACTTCTACTACTCTCCCCCTCCTTACTACTCTACTAACTAACTACTACTAACTAACTACTCTACTACACTGTACTACTTAAACTACTCTTAGATTCCTACTACTACTCTCTCCTTAACTCCCTACTCCTTCTCTATAACTCCTACTGCGCCCCACCCACCTCTTAACTACTCCTACTTAACTACTACTTACTTACTTACTCTACCCTACTCCAAAACTACTCCCCGCCTGTAACTACTACTAACTACCCTACTTAACCTAACTACTACTAAAACTACCCAATACTTTCTTCTTCACTAACCTAAAATACTCATCTAAACATTTAGCTCTACTCCCAACTACTACTCCCCCCAACTAACTACTAAAACTACTACTTAAAACTAAACTAAGTACTCCCTCCCTCCCTAACTACTAACATAACTGAAAACTACTTACTCCCCTCTATATACTACTCGCCCTACTACCTAACTACTATACTAACTCAACCCCCAACTCCTAAAACTATTCTACTTCCCACTACTTCCCCCCGGAAACTGTACCTAAACTAACTAACTTCCCCCCCAACTTCCTACTTACTCCCAATTTTAACTCCCCTTACTACTAACTATCCCCCCCTTATACTACTCCCTTACTGTTTACTGCTACTAACTCCCCCCCCCTTATTTTTTAACTGTACACTACTTCTAAACTTCAAAAACTTCTACTACTACCTCCCCTACTCCCCCGACTACTGTACTACTCCTTACTCCCCCCCACTCGTCGTTTTGCTGGTTGCATTTTACTAACTGTCTGCCCCCACTACTTTATACTGACGCCCCCGCTAGCTCCCCCACTAACTCTGGGGGGGGGGGTACTTTTCGCAACTACTTACTAACTGTGGTGTG
>JADBJO010004544.1:57292-59792 GCA_016801955.1 Conus betulinus
TGAACGACCGTTACGGTGGTCTTCGTCCTGGGGAAGGCTCAGTAGTCACTGGGTGTCACGAGTGATGGTTCGAGCCTTCACGAGTGAGTCGTGTTCACCTGAAGAAGTTAAATCTAGCAAAGCACGCTCGTTTACGAGCGCGCACATACACAGACGTGCGCACACGCATACATACATACATGCACGCACAAACACATACATACTCGCACACACACGCGCGCTTGCGTGCACTCACATACTCTCTCTCTCACAACACACGCATAACCTGCGGTTAGTCCTTCAAACTCTACATCAGCGTTTGAGGCCTTAAATTTTAAAAGTTATATCCGTAGACAGGATAGAACACACACAAAAAAAAACGGATTTAACAAAGTGCCTGTAACTGCTTTATTCTTTACCCGTTTTTGTTTTCTTTTTTTATCTTGGTGGCTTCATCAAGTACAGATAATATGCAATGATGAAGCAAGCCCGTCAAAGAGCAGATAATATGCAATGATGAAGCAGCAAGACGTCAAGGACAGATAATATGCAATGATGAAGCAACCCAATAATGAAGCAACCCGTCAAGGACAGATAATATGCAATTATGAAGTAACCCATCAAGGACAGACGATATGCAATGATGAAGCAACCCAATGATGAAGCAACCCATCAAGGACGATATGCAATGATGAAGCAACCCCTCAAGGACAGATAATATGCAATGATGAAGCAACCCGTCAAGACAGATGATATGCAATGATGAAAGCAACCGAATGATGAAGCAACCTGTCAAGGACAGATAATATGCAATTATGAAGTAACCCATCAAGGACAGATAATATGCAATGATGAAGCAATCCAATGATGAAGCAACCCGTCAAGGACAGATAATATGCAATGATGAAGCAACCTGTCAAGACAGATGATATGCAATGATGAAGCAACACGTAAAGTTCAAAACGCTTACTGTGAGAACTAAATTTCTGCACTTCAACGACAAGAGGGGATTTAAGCAGCAAAATCTTCTGTTCTCTAACAATGAAGATTAAGATTTCTGCAAAAACTAGGCAGCAGGAATAAAACAGTTAACTGTTCGGCTTTCTGTTCTCTCACAATGAAGAGCAACATATCTGGGAAAAAAAAAAAAAGTCAGCAGAAATTAAACAGTTCAGAGCATCATTTTACATTCTCTCACCATAAAGAGCAAGATTTCTGCAAACCTCTGGCAGCAGGAATCAAACAGTTAATGTCAAAAACAAAAACAGCTTCATGTTCACAGTTCATCAATGTATGAGTGTCTCCGTCATAATCACTGGACTTGCTCGTGGCAGCAAGGAAAAGGAAAACCCCCCCCCCCCCCCCCCCCCAAATCCTTTAGCTAGAGTGCTCTGACCCACCTCGGTGCTGCCACTGCTGTGCATGTGACTGCGATGGTGGCCATAGCTGTTGCTGTCGTACTCACTGCCTCCAGTGGCGCCCTCCAGACCATCAAAGGGAGACATCTGCATCGTCTCATTGACCTCCTGCCACACAACACAGCAGCCATCTTCAGTATCCACACACATCATGCTACACTGTTCACAGCTCAGCCCACATCCAAGACCTATTCAGCTGACAGCAGGTCACGATCACAACTGAACAAAGAGGTTAAAATGCTTGCAATTAAAAAATCTAAAACCTCAATCCTACTCACCACCACCCCCCCCCCCCCCCAAAAAAAAAAAGAAAAATCTTCTATCACAATCCACAAAGTACCTTATCAAATGAAAAAAAAAAAAGGGACAGGGGTTGTGGGTGGGAGCAAACACCTGGAAGCCAAGTCTTCATGGAGATGGCAGCAATACGCTTGTGTCCAATCAGGCATGTCAACTTCTTGAACATTCAAAGAAGGAAAAACATGATGACCGTACTGGGAAGAAATGGAAGATACAATAGACGGTGGGGGACAAAAAACAGCAGCCAGTGCTCTACAGCACCTGTTTCAAAATGATAACATACCTTATCTGCTGCTTTCAAATATGTTTTTACCTGTAGATTTCATATCATTCGATATTGTTGGTTGAAAAAAAAAAATCAGCTATGGGAGCCGAACTCTGCAGATTTCAAACAGTAAAAGAAGAGGCAATCAGCTGGGGAAGAAAAAAAGAAAAAAGGAAGGAAATGAGGGTGGCAAAAGAAAGAGGACAGCTGTCATGCCTTGACCAAAGTCCTTAAAATCCCAGCCCTCCATCAGATGCTTTAAAGGAGCAATCCATCACATGGCACACACCATAAAGCTTCTCCAACCTTCAATAAGTATTTAAAAAAAAAAAAAAAAAAAAAAAAAAGAAGAAAAAAGAAAGGTGGTGGTGACCAGAATATAGCCTTCATGACACTTTTTTCTGTTCAGTTTCAGACACAGCTGTGAGGAACCTTTTTCAGTCTGGATGATTTGGAACAGTTTATTGTCAGCTTGTGGATTTGAATCCTCTTGCCACAATTCAACGTGTGTGTGTGTGTGTGTGTGTGTGTGTGTGTG
>JADBJO010004544.1:64792-92292 GCA_016801955.1 Conus betulinus
ACTTAATTCCAACAAGAGTCTTCAAAACAAAGACTACTGGGCCACAAGATGAAATGATTCAATCAAGCTTGAAAGACAAGGCAAATCTTATTAATTTGGCTTTTCTTTATCTAAATCGACTGCACAGCTGTGGCTTGCGGGTGATAATCCAGGGAATGGGAAAAAAACTGAACTGCAACATGATCAGCCTGAAAAATTTTAATGGCTATGTTACATGGACAAAGGTTCCACAAATTTTCACTGCTCGCCTCTTGTTTGCCAGCAGGCTTCCAATGGTCATTGTATGGTTACTGGAAGTGCAAATCTGGTCAAGCAATGAAAAATATATTTCAACACGGTCTGAAAAGGCTTACATAGAAATTCTGATGGATACAGCTTTGATGATAGTTGAAGAAAACATCCCATATATCAACTTCAATTGTTAAAATTAACAGTGTGCTAGCTCACACCTATTCACTTTAGCTGATAACACTTTCATAACAAAGGAACACAAATCCAGATTCAGTGAACAAGTGATGTTTAGCAAAATCTAGAGTGTTTTATGAACTTTTATCATAAAAATCCTCTTTTCTTATCAATTTCTGTCTCTTTCTGTGTGTTTGTGTGTGAGAGCAGTCAGTACTCGTCTAGTAGTGTGTGCGTGCGTGCGTGTGTATGTGATTGCGTTTGTGTGTGCATGTGCGTGTGCGTGTGAGTGTTCAGTACATTTTCTATCAGTTATAAACTGTGACACCTTTAACATTTTCATGAACACCCCCCCCACCCCCCCCCCTCCCCAGAAAATTTGGAAACAAGTTTTGCACGCAGAGTCTGACCCTTTAATTTCAAGGAAATAATTATCACTGATAAAGGATAACGCTATTGAAGGTTTCACAACTGGAAGAAATCCAGATGACAGTGACAAACAGAACATCTGTTGGAGACAGGGACAACAGTAATGACAATGCTATTGAAGGTTTCACAGTGAAGAAATCCAGATGACAGTGACATACAGAACATCTGATGGAGACAGGGACAACAGTAATGACAATGCTACTGAAGGTTTCACAACTGGAAGAAATCCAGACGACAGTGACTTACAGAACATCTGATGGAGATGGGACAACAGGGACAATGCTACTGAAGGTTTCACAACTGGAAGAAATCCAGACGACAGTGGTTTCAGAACATCTGATGGAGACAGGGACAACAGTAATGACAATGCTACTGAAGGTTTCATACACTAGAAGAAATAGAAGAGTGACATACTCTGAAGAAGACTCTTGAAGGGGTAACAACAATGACAATGCTAACAAAGCTTTCACACGGGAAGAAATCAGGAAGAAAGAGACACAGAGAAGAACTGTCGGAGGGACAGGGACAACAAGGATGACAACACTACTGAAGGGTTCAGACTGGAAGGAATCAAGGACAAAAAAAAGTGACAGAGAGAAATATTGTTGGAGACAGGAACAATGACAAAGCTGTTGAAGACTTCACAGTGGAACTACATGAATGAATCCAGAAGGAAAGAAGTGCAGTGATCACACTGGGAATTAAGCAGACCAGTCCCAAAACCGACTACCCTGCACACCTCGACAACCAGTGGTAGAACCAGTCCCAGAGGATGGAACACCAGAGATACGAGTACAAACTGGGACTCCAAGATAAGTCTACATTTCATCTACATATGTTAACTCACTGCCCTCTGACGTCCGCTACAGCGAACATCCTGCGCACAACGCTTTCTCTCTGACATCTGCTATAGCGGATCGCATATGACCATATTTTTAGAGCAAATGTCAATCAGAGACTTGGAAATCGAAGCATGCCCTGTGATCGGCACGTTATCATACAGTAACCTTTCAATGCTGTGCGGGCCACATTGTGATGTGTTCGCTGACCACTGAGTTATTTTCACACCAGCCCAGTCCTGTGTTTGAAGTGAGATCACAATGGCGCCTCAGCCTTCGACTAGTGGTGTTAGAGGCAGACAGGGAACACATGTTGACAGCTTACGTGAAGCTGTTGAACTTGTTCAAACTGAAGGATCAGACCTTGAAGATATTGAACACGATGGTGACAGTGAATTTAGCCCTTCTGAAGAGGTGAAAGTGTGCTGGTAAGTGAACATGGCGATGTTCAAAGAGAGAGAGAGAGAGGGAGGAGTGGGTGGGGGGTGACTGACAGTGTGTGGCGAGGCTAGCGAAGCTCAAGGTGATGCATATGCAAATGAACCACCGACAAATCAGAGTGGGAAGATTTACTACTGTTCATGACGAGAAACTGAAATGGTTTTTCCACCAATGCCTCTGCACACAGTCAAGCAAACACATGAACTGAAGTTGCAAGGCGTGACTGACCACGCCCCCTTGATTTTTTCGACCAGATCAGGTCCACGATACGCCAAGATATTTATTATTTACTCTGACAATTTTCATTAAACTGTGTGTGTGTGTGTGTGTGTGTGTGTGTGTGTGTGTGTGTGTGTGTGCATGTGCGTGTGTGCGTGGCGTACCTGAGTGTGTGTGTGTGTGTGTGTGATGTGTGTGATGCGAGTGTGATGTGTACATGTGATGTACATATATATCATACATACATATGCGCGTGCATGCGTTTCTTTATCAAATCTGTGCATGAACATACAGACAATTATGTTAAACTTGACACATTTACTTTTTTTTAATTGACAAAAAGACTGAGTACAGCTGAGATTTTAATCATAAGGCTGTTGTTTATCGAGACTGAGACTATGATCCTGTTGTTTGTTTCAGGTGTCATGGGTGTCCTGAAGTGGATGGACAAGAAAGCTGTCTGTCTGATCACCACCAAAATGGATCCAGCTGAAATGGGGGAGGTCACTACAGGACAGGCAGGAAGATGAAGCCCACAGCTGTCCAGGACTTCACAGTCAACATGGCAGGAGTGGACCGCAGTGACCAGCTCATGGCCAGCAGTGTATGATTGCGTTTGTTCATTTTTGATACTGTAGACTAGAAACTTTCAAGTAGTCATTGTGCACATACTGCCAGCATTCTAAACGAGTTCTGTATATAGAAAAAACCCTTTTTTTTCAAGAGAAGCATAGGTTGACACCTGTTTGTATTTCCAGGTGACCTCATAACAGATACCCAATCTTCTTCCTGCTGCTGACAGAGTACTGAAAAATTATGAGATATGAAATTATGTACTTTGTACAGATTACACAGTTATCATGAATCAAGATTTCAAGTGCATGTGTGAAGCCATTATTTCTTGATGATTTTTTTTTCCAATACTAAACACCATTGCCCAGTCTCGTGAAGATGCTGAACAACAAACTACAAAGTACTCTGCCATATTTTATTGATTTTAGTTCTTTTGCTTAGTAAAGAAACTGCAAAAATAGCTATTTCTTATGCTCTACTGGGTTTCTCAAAGTGATTTATGATAAAAATGGGCCTTTTCAACAACAGAGAAAAATTCGTTTAAATGTGTGTATATCTACTCTGAGTTTCATAAAATATAGAAAATGACCTCTTCTTTATCCGGCTAAATAAAAAAGAGTATAGTATACATGCTACAGCCTTGAAACTTCCCACTGACCCTGTTCAATTGCATAACAAATCATATGTGTACAAATTGAAAGAGTTTTTGTTGCTGTATTTTTTTTTTTTTTAATGATTTTTAGAAAAATACATAACAACACCCAGAACACAGAGATGTTGGAATGTTGAATTGCATGTTGGCCAGTAGGGAGCGAGTTAAAACTTAACAGGAAACTTAACCCAAATTTCTAAATTTCCTTCCACACTGTCCGAGTCTGGTTTTGCTCATTACCGAAGAGAGAAATGTTGATTTTTTTTAGAGAAAGGTTTTTTTTCTCCATGGTAGCAGATTCAGATCAAAACTTCTAAGAAAATGTGAGACTCTATGACGAATGGCTGCAGCACTGCCATTTCAGAGAATGAAGGAGTGAGCATCTCTGAACTGGCTGGAACCAAAAGTAGTATGATGTAAGCTAAATGTGATGAAAAGTACCAATTTAAAAACTGCCACTAGATCTACACACACACCATGCAAGGTGACACCTTTGAAATCAATGTTTTCATACTGTCATCCTGATACAACCTCTGTTCCCACTCAGCTGCTGGTACCAGCAAAACAGAACTTGTTCCCAGGACTGAATTTGACAAATGCACACACCCCTTGAAAATTAATGTTTTGTTACCATCATCCTAACACTACCTCTGTTCTAATTCAGCTGCTACTAGTGCTGGTCCTTGCAAAATAAAACTCCTTCCCAAGACTGAATTTGGCAGATGCACACACCACTTGGAAATGAATGTTTTGTTTTCCTGACACAACCTCTGTTCCAGTTCAGCTGCTGGTCCTTGCACACTGAAACCCATTCCCAGGACTGGCAGCTCACAAACATTTTGGTAGTCTGATTTTGCAAGCTGTATCTTACTGGCAATCACCAGTTAACGTGACACTGTGCGTGACGTAGCGAAGAAATGTTGGAGATTGGGACGAGGAGAATGACAATGCTATTGAAGGTTTCACACAAGAAGAAATCAGAATGGAAAAGCGTGGCACTGATTTTGATGTCGTGGTCAACAACAAACAATTTTTCTATCAGTTATTAAGCAACTTCCTTGATAGTGATAATGAAACGTTTATGTCTATGTCAGACCCCTGATAGTGATAATGAAATGTTTATCTCTAAGCCAGACCCTTGATAGTGATAATGAAATGTTCATGTCTATGCCAGACCCTTGATAGTGATAATGAAATATTTATGTCTATGCCAGACCCTCGACAGTGATAATGAAATGTTCATGTCTATGCCAGACCCTTGATAGTGATAATGAAATGTTTATGTCTATGCCAGACCCTTGATAATGATAATGAAAATGTTCATATCTATGCCAGACCCTTGATAGTGATAATGAAATGTTTATATCTATGCCAGACCCTATCAGAGGAGAAGACGCCGAGAAAAAAAACAACGGAGTATTTAAACCTTTGTAACAAAATGACCAGAAGCACTAGATGCAACTCCTTTTTTTTTTCTTCCTTCCTCTGAGCATTTAGGCAAAAAGTAAAAACATTCTGTTTACAGAAAACCTTAGCTGAAAGCTGAATCTACCGGCCTTAACAAAAAAGTGTAAGAAAAAAAACAAACATGTCAATTACTGAGCTCTGAAACTCACACAAAAATTATACCACTGTTTATGAAAGGTAAGAAAACTTTTTTATACCTCATTTATGACATGTCGCAAAGAAGGTGGGTTATGGATTACAACTGCAAGACATCTTCATGAACATTAAAACCTTGAGTTTATTTGGAATGTTCTTGAATGTTTCAGTTTGAATGAATGAAAAAAAACAACAACAACAACAAAACTATTGAGTTACAGCCTGAAAAGTAAAAAGAAGAAAAGGTCATTCATACCCTGTGATTTTCCACTGCTTTTTCAAAGCACTGTGTCATTACTTCCCTTGCAATTTCTTAAGACAAAAAGCAACAAATGCTAAAAGAGATATGAAAGTGGAATCAAAAGATTATTTTGAACATTTAGCTATATTTTTCTCCATATACAAATGTGACTAGGAATTCCAAGCCCTGCCTTTCAGCTATGACAAACTGTCCGGAAAAACCTGTTTTTGCCGCACATGTTTTTGTGGCTTTTCAACTTCCTTTTTTCTTACAAATTCTAAATTTATCAATTAAAAAAAACTGGATCACATAGTAATTCAGTCTTTTGCGATTGTATTGATATATCTTTTATTGCGCCCATCAAACCGCTATCACTGGAAGGCTACGTGTATGTTCTGAATTGACAGAGCAATTACAAAACAATTAAAAGTCATGACTTAGTATTTCAAATTCAATTTTCAAATCATAAAATCCAACATTTCTCTTCCATGACACTTCGCCTTGTTTTTAGCCTGAATAATCAAAGACCTCAGAAACCAGCACAAAGAAGCAGCATGGTTATACTGCTTCATCATTCACAAGGGCCGGCTAACAATGGCTGCAACTACTACTTATACCAAATTAAGAGTTTTATCCAAAAAAAAATCAAACAACTGCTGGTCAAACATCTGATTTAAAATCATCTGCCTCAGTGCCTGATTAGAACTGACACTGAAATTGATTTCGAGTCTTTTTTTTTTCAAGGCACACATATTGGTGTAAAGCTTGTGAATCCACCAGCGATAGAATCGCCGATTCAACTGAAATGATGGGCTAATGTTTCATCTTGGCTATCTAGTGAAGTATTGTCGCAGCGTCATGATTTCTTCAGTGTAAACACAGCTATTACAATCATTGTAAATATGTCAGGAGGTTAAAAATGTTATTTAATACAGTTTTTTTCGCACTAAGTGAAATCATTCAAAATATGTGTGATCATGTGACCACAACATTTGAAATTATTTTTTCAGGACAGTTATTTCCCTTGTCTGACATATTTGCATGTTTGACCATTTTTTTCCCCTTTTTTTTTTTTTCCCCTTTTCTATTTTACTTTTTCACATACTCATGATCAAAATGAAGTGCATGATAATTTGAGTTATTTCATGCACACCTTTCATTTGTGTGACAAACCAATTGGGTGTACGCACACACCCTTTCTACCCTGCCTGGGTCATTACAAGTACTTCTGGACAATGTTGAAATGACATTAGTGTACGAATATGAAGGAACTGTATTCATTATTTTTCTATAAACACAAGAACTGCTAAGACTAAACGAGTGTTACTGTGTACGTAAAAGGAGAGGGGGATGCAATAGGTTCAAAGTGTGGTTCAAATAATGATGCTACTTTGCCAACAAATTTCTATTTGAGAAACTGTATTTCTTTTCGTGTGTGCGGGCCTGTATGTGTGTGTGTGTGTGTGTGTGTGTGTGTGTGTGTGTGTGTGTGTGTGTGTGTGTGTGTGTGTGTGTGTGCGCGCGCACGAGTGTTATATGTCCCCTCATGCTTGTCTGGGCAACAAACAACATGAATTGTTTTCACTGTTGTTTTGTTTTGTTTGTTTCAATATTACTATTTCTATAATTACCTGTATACTTTCTGTTTCTAATGGGTCATGCCAATTCCACTGAACTACGATTATTCTGAATAAGGTCATATGGGAAAGTACATAACAGGAAAGACTGAAAAAAACCCAAAAAAAACTGTACAATAATGCAATGCTGTAAATAATGTTGATGCGACTACTACTAATCAACAGGCTGACTGTGAAGACTTCTTGAACTAAACTGCAAGCTGAGGACTAAAATACCCTATGATCATATTTCTTTTCTGCAAGATTGCATTTTCATTCATTTTATGTTATGACTGAAATGAATGATGCTATTGTTTTACATGTTTACCTTCAACAGACAGAACCTTCAAATCACAGTATTTTGACAACGGTCATTCTCAAAAACTGGCCATCACGAACACGACATTGGGTCCAAAAATTCAGATTATGAAAAACCTGTTAAAACTGCATGTTTCTCTCTCTCTCTCTCTCTCTCTCTCTCTATATATATATATATCCCTGAATATGTGCTAGAGCTGTCTTAGAGATGACGAAGTTGTCATCCTTTCTACAAAAATGGTAATGACATTAACCTTTGTTTTCCTGTATTTCGTGTGACAGAAGTCCCCTCGACTACCAAGTTTACATTGGAATTTGCTGCCCGAATTGGAGTACGGAGTCTAAAAAAATTGTAAAAAATAAACTAATAATGAAAGTGGAATGATCAGTGTGTTTAACACAGAAACAACGTGGATTACAAAATAGCAATGTTAAAAAGGCTCAGAGCCCTTCTGAATTATACAGACTTCCTTCGGTTTATACAATTAAAACCACTGCACTACACAGTCTCCTCTCATTGTTTTGAGTGAACTAAAACAAACACTAATTCAATGAAAAAAACGCCAGACACTGAAACCACTAATATCTGTCCAGCACTCAAGAGATACAGACAAGGGGGTGGAAGCCGTAGTTCGAAAGATGCACAAAAACAAGCTGAAATAAAACTAGATCGAAAAAACAAAAACAAACTGCAGTTCGAAAGATGCACAAAAACAAGTTGAAATAAAACCAGAGAGAGAAAAACACAAACAAGACAGACAGACAACAAAGATAAACAGACACACCCAGAAACCATGAATCAACCCAGTGGTGCTAAAGGTTGCGACACAAGACAATTTCTCCCCCACTCACCCTCCATCCTATTCAACCCAACCCCCCCTCACTCATCCACCCACCCATCCCCACGCTTGTCCAACCATGTGACCAAACTGTCCACTTGCCCCCCCCCCCACCCTCCTACCTTCATCCATGGTTATATCCAGGGCATCCATGGGCAGCATTTCCGTCAGCAGGTCCGTGGTGTTGAGGAAGTCGTTGGGGGTGATGGCCCCAGTGATGTTGCTCAGGTCGGAGGCGTTGTGGAACAGGAGGTCGGAGCCCCCCATGTCCAGCGGGGGCAGCATGGTGTGGGCGGGGTTGACGGAGTTGTTGAAGTCGGAGCTGACCATGTCTGTGAAGCCACAAGACAAAACATGAATTGTCCCGGCGCCAAGGAGTACGCTGACCACACATTCATTTCACTGTGCACGTGTTAAAACTGACTTTTTGTTTATTCCTGACAAGGGTTCCACTTTTCAAGTTCTTTGCTGTAAATAAACAAAAGTTCTTTGCTGTAAATAAACAGTGTTTTTGTATCATATCCTCTGCACACCTGAGATTTAAAGGAATTATGCTGCTTGAATTCTGAACACTTAACCTATTCCGTAATAATATATAACCCATTTCGTAATTTAAGTCCAAACCATTCTATTATCAACTCAATATTGCCATCATTGTTGAGAACACTAGGTGACTTACTTCCCCTGTGACATACTTTGATATAACACATTTCTGACCTGATGCTGCCTGTTTCTTCCTATTCACTGCCAATTCACTCATTCTCAAATGCCCAGTCTCCAATTCTTATCACACACACATTCTCAAAGCCCCTTATTCACATTTCAATCCTCTGTCAATACAAATGATCAAATCATCAGCTACTTCCATTCTCATATGCAAGCATGGGAAAGGGAGAAAAAGGGGTTACAGGTGAAGACAGGAAAGGGGCGGAGAGATCCATGTGACAAAATTGGGGAGCTTTACTTCAAACTCCCTGTATATTTCCAGTACACTTGCCATGTCGAACTCTTGCCATCTATCACCACTTTGCAACAGACAATTTAAACATCTGAAATAGCATTCCTCCCTATTCATCTACCACTCCTCCATATTCAACATAATCACAATTACAAGTGTACTGCCTCTCCATACTGATTTATTGGTCGAGGGTTATTTTGGAAGGTTAAGCAGCCGAAGAAACTGCCTCTCCATACTGATTTATTGGTCGAGGGTTATTTTGGAAGGTTAAGCAGCCAAAGAAAAAGTGGTCACCATTTTGAAAATTTCTCGTATTCAGCACAAGTTTGCTAACAACAACAGCAGCTCCAACAAGCCCAGAAGACTGCACCTGTGTGCTTGCACATGCTTCAAACTGCAGTGGAAATGTCTAAAATGACCCAGATCTTACCAAGAAGAATGGAGTCTGAGACACCTGATGGATCAAGTCCAGATTTTCTGACTTGGAGGTGAGACAGTGGTAAGAAATGAAGCGTAACAACACACCAGCAGACATGTCTACAGCAAACTATATATATATATATATATATTATCAGATCATTATGCAAAGTTTGATGTGGTCTGGACTTGCAAGATTTTAGGGTCAGTTTTACCATTCATTATCAGACAAAAAATACCAATTTGGTAAGAACTTTAACATTGTCTGAAAAGAAAAGGAAAAAAAAAAAACATGCACAGAAGTTGTCAGTTTACAAAAAGATTAAGATGTGTGGAGGGTTATTCATAAGAATTTTGTAACCTCCAAAACCAGAAAAACAAAAATCCATGTAACTCAGATGTATGATATCACCAGTTCTAATATGTTGTGCATTTTACAGTGCAAGCTTATTTCATTGTTAACCATTTACATAGTAGGTCAGCTGTTTTTCATTTACGTTTTCTTCTTTACCTCCTTTTGTTTTCATTTAAATTGCAACAAGTTATAAGAAATACTTTGTGTATGTATTTTTTATCCCACAGATGCGTGTCAGTTATGTGTTGAAATCTCTGCACACTGTCCTTTTTTAACACACCTGTAACTTCTCAGCTTATTTTCTTAACATTCGATAGTTTTTTAAAAAGAAAAAAACTAACCAACCAAAGCAGAGGTGAAAACAGCAAAAGAAAAGTGAGCTCAATAACATGAACAGTTCAGCACATTAAAGGGCCAAACCATATCCAGATGTCGAAAAAAATCTGCTTTTGCATATGCTTGCTTTGGAAAGCTCATCCTCATACAAATCAATCACTTCCAGCGCCATCCCCCCTCCCCCCTCCCACCTCTCCCCTCCCATCCTACTTTGAGGGTTCAGACCAATGGCCAATGCAATACAATCTGGTTTATAAATAGTTTAACGCGCGGAAGACAATTGCACAGAGCATCACCAGAGGTGTGGCTGACAGTGAACAAACAAAAAAAGAATCACTGCGCAGTGGTAAGCCAGATTCCAGGCTGACAGATCATGGATTTCAATACCCATCACAGCCATCCACTTGTGGCTCCTATACAAAGTTCACTTTCTACAGGCCCAAGCAAGAAGACTGGAAATACACAACCGAGTTTCATCCATAGATTGGGCAAGTCTGTGGGAGTATTGCTTATATTTCCTGGCCAATGCTGCAGTGTCTGCATTTCTCAGGCCTGGTAGATGCCAAGAACATCCTGAAAGTAGGCACAGATTACAGCTTTGCTGTACACTCTCAGACCAAAGTGAAATTCCATAACATCATCTTCCTCACTAATCTGCATACACAAAAATCTTAAATTCTGAGGCCCTTCATGCCTGTTCTCATGGTAACCTCAATTTTCATTTCCTCTCTGCATCAAAGTCTTGGTGAGTCTGAGTCAAGTCGCCAGTAGCTGCAGTCAGAAGAAGTGTTACTGGATGAACTCATCATGAAGGTGTGGTATTCTCCAGAAGGGGAGCACCCTCTCATAATGAATGCTGTCTCCCAATCTAATCAATTATTGTCATCAGTACGGGCTGAGCAGGTGACGCCCTGCATTTGCTAGATCAGTACAAGAAGCATGAAATACCATCAATGTCCAGTGTCCGAGACATGTCTGCCCCAAAATCTTGCCACCGGAACAGGTGAAGTAAAAATCAGGAACAAACAAAAATCTTTAAGAATTTCTTTTGTGGAACACACGATCTTCTTGCATACATTATGCTGAGCAGATATATTTATGCGTGTTTGCATCATTACATCCATCATTGATGTAGAATCATAAAATCCACACTTGCAGATTGTGCAGAAGTAACATTTTCCCCCCTTCCTGTCTTTCATGCAAAAACAGATGCCTTTCTTCAAATGTCTCCTGAAGGTTTGGCTGTGTTGATTTCTTTATTTCCTTTCTTTTTTTTTTTTTTTTTTTTGATACGTGAGACTCGCTCTCCAACTTCATCAGTCTTACACACTCAGATTTGCTCACCTTAGCTAACTATCTGTTCAGCACTGATTAAGATCTATTCGATAGCAAGTTATGAACTAATACACATGCCCATACACAGTGTTTGAGATGCAACTTTCAACATCCTGTGCGATTTACTCTCACTTGTTTTTTTGGGGCAAGGTTGCTCGTTTTCTTTCAGTAATATGTGATATGCAACCAAAATGCCTGCAAAGACCAGTTTTTTTTGGTGTGTTTTTTTCCGTAACTTATACAGCTATTCCTGAAAGGAAGGCATCACTAATGCCTCCTATAGTAGTAAACATCATACTAACCTAACATACAGTGCTCTTTGTGGACTGCTGGTGCTAGGACTGCAGTGGGACAGGCCAGGGTTGGCCGTGAATGGGGAACGAACAAACTTTTATTTTACGAGGGTAGTGAGATAAGCAAATTACAAATACTTTTTTTGCACCCGGCCCCTGGGGAAAAAAGTGGAAAGCACATGGAAAACATGCAATTCAATACAGCAGGAACAAGGGAAGAAAGAAAATATACCATCGACAAGCAGACTGTCAAAAGGACCAGACCAACACTGCAAATGCAAATAACAGGAACAGGGGAGCTAACACTTGCAGCATGAGGGGAGGGGGTAAATGTCACCACGGTGACACAGGAGACAATTAAAAAAAAAAAATCAGCCATGAGCAACTTGACCCACGACAGTCCCCTTATGGGTACTTCTCAAAAATCACCGTCCTTCCCGACCCATCCCTTCATTCACGTCTTCCCTACACACTGTGTGTCTTTTGCCTCAGCCAGGCCAGGCCGGGCCAGTACCCACCGGTGTCGTGGGCCATGGGCTGGATGTCCAGCACGGACAGGTTGCTGTCCAGGGCCAGCAGGGGCAGACTGGCGTTCTGCAGCAGCCCCGTCAGCTGACCCATGTCCGTGGAGTTGTGCCGCTGCAGCAGACGACGCATCTCTCCCATGGATGCTGCCGGTGATGACGTGCTGTGGTTCTGCTCCCCCAGCAGGTAGTCCATGCTGGCATTGAGCTGGGGCAGGGGATGCTGAGGGGGAGGGGGAGGGGGGGTCTGCTGGTAGAAGTGGGGCTCCCCCAGGTAGCTGGTGGTGGCGGGGGTCAGGCCCCGGCAGGAGAAGGGATGGGTCCTCAGTGGGAGGCAGAGGGTTCTGGTCGCTACTGGGGGCAGTGGAGGTGGTGTTGTCGGTGAAGATCTGCTCCACCACCTCCTTCCAGCTCTGCTCTAGGCGTTCCTAACAGACAGTTCACAGGTGTGTTCTGATGTACACAGCATAGTTCTCTGTACAATAGTCAGTCTGTGACTGATGGAGTGTGAGAGTTCCATCAAACACATCCACACCCACTCTTTTTCTTTCAGCGGCATTAATCAAGAAGCCACTAATATTTAGTCCTGTCAAATCACACTGTTCCTTATAGCTAAATCTTACTGGAACTATATCTTAGTGGAAGAGGTGGGAAGAGGGGGCTCAAATAAACATATATTCTGACCATGAATTCTACTTTCCTATAAAGTATGTGACAAGATGAAGTGCAGTACTCTTGAGCCATGTTACTGAATATTTACTTAACGTCATCTTTTCTTTATTTCACAAGCTCAATTTCATTTTAATTCATAGTGAGGGAAACACTTTTGTGTTTCAATACAGAATTCAAAAAAAAAAAAAGAAACATTCCTGCTAACTTCTTTGCAGGGTTCAAATTCCAGATTCAAGGGGTGTGAAGGGAAGTCTGATGACTGATTTTCTTCTCGAGGTGAAAGTGGGGATTCAAACAGAAAACTATTTTCTGGATGGAATTGTTGTCATGTTGTTGAAACACCACTATGGCTGGAGCTGACAAATTTTGTAAAACTCCAAATCACTACATTTTTGTCGTATTTTATATATATATATATATAAAAAAAAAAGGGTGAAATTTAGACATTCTAGATGTTTTCTTCAATTTGGGAATTTAGGAAATATTAAACATGACCCCCCAAAAAGTAATTAAAACAAAGAAATTTGCAAGGATTGGCAGTAAAGGATAAAAATCTTAATGTTTGTCCAAATAACTGGAGCAACACACTTTACACTTTATGAACCATCGTATCTCAGACGGCCGGCCCCAAAGTAAAATACACAGAATGTTTACATGTGGTCATGAATTTGAACCCACTCATAGGGTTGGATTTTTATGGCCAGAAAACCCACTCCATCCTCCCAGCAGTCTATGGATACCTGATTCACCTCAGGGAGGGTTAAAGACAGTGGAAGGAGAGAAATGGGCTCTGCCTGCATCCAGTGTGCCCAAACCATGGCAAGTCTCCTCTAGTTCACTACCCTCTAAGTCCACCAGGCTATGGGACCTGATCCTTTAGCCTCTGTCATCCATCATTCCCAGCCACCTACCCGAACAGTATGGTTGGCGTAGTTGTGCCCATGAGCATCGTCTACAAACTGCTCTGGCAGATACTGGATGTCCTCCACGTCCGTGGGGAGTGGGTTGCTAGGCCCCACTGTCGCTGCAACAGTCTGCTGCTGTTGCGGAGGTGGCTGTCCATAGGTGTGGTTCGCCTGCAGTTCCCCCACAAAGTTCAGTGCCTCTTCCAAGGTGGCTGGAAAGGTCTGCACGCACACCAGGACAACAATGCTGAAATGCAACACACTGAGAGTTGGTGGTGCTTTAAAGAGTAGTTCATAGGCCGACAGCATGGATGAAATCTTAAAGATGAACAGGCAAATCACCAAATTTTAGTTAACAGTTTCAATTTCATAGCTGTTTGAATGCCTAACAATAGGTTTGACTTATAAATGTGAAGTCAAATCAGAATTAAAGGGGTTACACGTGGACGTTATATTTATTGCCGTTCATTAATTATTTTAGATGCCATTAAAGGAAAACGCACAGAAACAAAAAAATGGGCTCACTGTGACACTGGATTACTCAATTATCTTCTGATACCTTTCAAGAAGGATAGTACACACACCATCTACATCTGCGTTCGCATGGAACTGCTGATAATATTCCAGCTTTCAATGAAGAAAACATTATGAAAAGCAGTTAGCACTTACCGAATCGGAATACAAGCTGGAGTGTCCGGAGGTGGAGAAGCTGTTGCCAGCAATGGGCATCAATTCACCTGAAACATTCCACCTTCACTCTTCACCATTGCCATATACTTTTTGCCATATACTTTTGTGAAATACTCATTTGCTAGCTAGTAAGTGTGTGTGTTCTTGTGTGTGTGTGTGTGTGTGTGTGTGTGTGTGTGTGTGTGTGTGTGTGTGTGTATGCGTGTCATGCTTGGATGAGCACGTCCAACTGCATTCACAAGTGCGCATGTTGTGTGTATGTGTGAGAGAGCGTGTATGACTGTGCATGCTTGGATGAGCATGTCCACTTGCGTGCATGTAGGTGTGTGCTTGCATGTTCATGTGCTTTAATCCCTTTGTGTACAATCTGCCATGTATTTAATTTTTGTGTGTATGTGCATTCTTCTTGCTTCAATCCCTTCACGCACAATCTGGCAAGCCCACATAATTAATCTATCAATTATTCTATAGCAGTCTTGTCTGCTGAGAGGTGGATGCGTTTTCCTTCCCTTGCACTCCATCACCAGCAGGGCAGATAATCAGAATGTGTCCCACTACCCAACCAATGGTGCTTGCAGACACGATCATTAAAAAAAAAAGCGAAAGTAAAAAAACCCAACTCCTTCCTCAGTAAGGTCCAGGAGAAATACTCTATATTTAGCTTTGGGGATGTTCCAATAAGTTGTAGACCATTTCCATGCTCTAGCCTGAACTTGGCTCACCTCAGCAGCTTTGACACAAACAAGCCTACAGGTGCTGGGTTTTTTCAGCTATTATGCTTAGCAAGGCTGGAATTCTTGTGCCTGGAAACATATCAGTTACGTGAAGAGGTGACATAACTGTTTTGGTCATTAACCACTTGAAATTTTATCACACAATATCAGTCTGGATGACTTTTAAGGTATAACTAAGACAGGAGCATTTTCATTCCATTATTTCCCTCATGGGTCTTGTACAAGAACGGAATGATATGTAAACAGAGATGATTTTCTTGACTTGTATTTTTAATAGACTATCGTATCCATACATTACATTTTTTATTTAAATGTAAGTTGTTTGTTGACTGTATGCTTTTTCCTATGATACTAAACACACCTTTGTTAGTTACTGTCTGGCATCTTTTTAAAAAAAAAAAAAAAATCAAAAGTGGCAAAATATGAGCAATGGCAAGAACTGAGCGTTATGCATGAGCGTGCAGGATCAGAGAATTGTGCCATGCGCATTGCCCATGGCTGAATAGTACTTGAAAAATAAAAAAAATCAAAGACACAGCATTTCAGAACATTTTAAGAGAAAAGAACAAATTCACCTCAAAACATGCAATCCTTTGTAGACAGGCCCGAAGGAATGTACAACTTGCTGCGTTGGGATTAGAAAGGGATGAAGAGCAAGCAGAAGGGATGATGGAGGGAGACACGAGGGGCTGGGGCAGAGATTCACAAAGATGACCTACATTAACTGAGAGCAAAATTGAGAAAGCTTCCCTCTCTGTCTGTAAAGAGCTAGTGAACAGAACAGAATCAGAAATCCACAGACAGAAAGAAGAAAAACCAGACTGAAAATTTCTCTGTTTTACCATACCAGTCTCTCCATCACGAACAAAAATTCTGTGACAGCCACTGCTGAGCCTGCTGCTGTCTCTCCCGCTCTCGTTTTTCAGCCTCCTTGCGCTGGAACCAATACAAAGACACAAGTGCTGTCTCTCCCATGATATACACAGATACTTCACACACACTCACAACTGAAATTCACCACAGGAAGTCACCAAAACAAGCAGGACATCATTTTAAACTGCATATCATAAAAACTGCCTCAAAAATATCATCTCACATGTAATTTTCAAAACAAAAACAAAAAACCTTGGACAGCAAAAAAAAAAATAATACTAAAATAAAAAAAACCTCCAAACATTTAGTCATGTGTTAACTATACAAAGTTTGCTTGATGTTCAGGACTGTCTCTTTGGAGAAAACCTGTTGCTGAAAAGGCCTAATCTTTAAAACATGCCCTAGCCACAGACACCTACAATGCACAAACATCACGCTCTCACAAACAACCACTCCAACTCCAAAATACACCGACACATACACTCAAGCTCACCATCAATCAGTACTGTGTGTAATATCACACTTACAGACACAAAAAGCACGTATACACACCCGTATATATCTCTTCTTTCATATTCCTATCAATGGTTTCATGTACCATGCAATACAGACACACAGAGAAACATATACATGTAACTATCTTCTTTCACATTCTGCTGCAGGTCACAGGTGCATGTCCTATCAAAGTATCGCGTATCCATGTACCCACCTCGCAGCCACTGACTCTAACGATTCATCCTACCTTTTCCAGCTCCTTGTGCCGCTCAATCTCTCGTTCCTGTTCCAGTTCTTTTCGAAGGTTAGGATCAAACACCTCCTTGCCAACGCCCAAATCCACATCTTGTCGCCATAGTACTTCAATCAGGTCCAGATCCTGCAGACATACACATGTATGAAACATATACAGTTATACAGTGAAAATAGAAGACACTTCGTATCAAAGTATTCAAACTAACCCTACCATATATTTTTTTAGTATAGTCCACATTTTTCCATTTTAAAAACTTTCGCCAAATGTTCACTTAGTTTACTTTAACTGAAAAGTGCAAAGACAAACTGAAGAAAATCATAATGCCAAATCTGTACTATCTCAGTATCTGGACCCTAGGAGGAGGACTATTCACATGTATGTGATCCAGAACCCTGGCAGGATTCCGAAACACAAAAGGATAGAACAGGTCAAGGACAACACGTAGCTGCAAAAACCAAAAATGCTACTGAGTGCAGCATTTTCACAATTAAAGTGTAGCATTCTGAACAGACTAAGCATAGAATTGGTAGGTGATTTCATCTGAGCACTTTCAGTTACAGTTGCACTTCACTTCAACCTTGACAAGTTGATGTAATGGTCAAGTAAAATGATGGAAATATTGCTGGTAATCAAAATAGCAGGCAAAGAAACCAATCAATAAAGCAGGAAAATGGTTACTTTTCTTCTGCCTTTTATTCCTTCCTCATGGGACTTGGACATTTTTTGATGAAACTAGTCTACAGTCTAAAGATCCTTAGTTGTGTCAGTTTGGTTTGAGCCACCGCTAAATCCATGAAGCACTGTCACCGAAACCATACCATGCCACATGGCAAAAGCACAGCACTTGCCAGTTCTTTGATAGGTTTAATTCCAGTATAATGAAATAAGCAAATTGTGTTCTATAAGTATAACTGATTGCCTTTTTTGTGGTCTGGGACCCTTACGAGAGGACATGATAGTAATCATAAATGTAATGGTGCCTATGCTTGTGATCAGACAGCAGAACAGTTCATGGTGGATCTTTTACTATACTGCAGCTGAGATGACAACACTGTGGCAGGGTGGGATGGTCTGGGTGGGGTAGTGGAGATCATTTGTGTTCAGTGCAGAGCGAAAGGCAGTGAGCATAATGGATCCATCCCAATAGTCACTGTGTCTCTATGCGATGTGTTTGAACCTGCAAGCATGGAGGCATGACTGCACTGAAGGAGGAAGATGGGGAACGCGCAGAACAGTGACCACGTATATCCTCTTTTTTCTGGGCCAGTCCTAAAAAAAAAATGGAGGGGGGAGGAGGTGTGGTCACTTTCAGATGGCTATAGAAGACTTTGAATCTCTGTTGCCATACTTTGTTGAATAACATCTTCTTACATGGATTGTGCCGCAGTCACAGCAATAAAAGTGGTTCCATTCAACTTCCCGCTGCTCTCCATCCAGCATGGAGAATGATGTGTGTGCACTGACAAAAGCGCAGGGTCAAACCTCTCCTTGTTTGACATGCACACATGCCCAGACCCACACTCATCCCACGGTCTCTGAGTGTCATGGCTCTTTTACGGGCTCTCTAGACGCAAGATACCAGAGAATGGGGAAAATCTGAATCTGAAATCTCCCTGAACACACTGGGCACTTGTTCCCAGTTGGGGATGACCATAAAAATGGGTAACAGCCAAGCTGGGAGGAAACAAGGAAGAGGAAGCAGGAAAGGTTAATGTTCATACAAAAAGAAGTAATGAGTGAGTGGTCTAAAGTCCAGATCAAGCTACAACGGCTGTGAAAAAAAAGTCACCAGTCAAGAAAGATAAAGCCAAAAACCAAATAAACCTGAGTGAAAAAACAGCATGGCATCTGATCTGGCCACAGAGTCATTTTGAAGCAGAAGGCAGAAGCGCCTTCAGTTAGAGCAAGATGATGGAAAGGCATCTACTGACCGTTAGCCACAAAAAATTTGGCCAGAGGAACGGCAGTTTCTTGCAAGAGCCTAACATAATATTTAATGCAGAACAAATTCCTAAATTGTTTCTATGAGTACAGACATGTACAGTATTCATCACTTAGGCAGACAGCAATCATCCAATGGTGCTAGCTAATCATCTTATGGTTGTCCTGGCTGCAAACGTCACCCGTGAATGCATGACTTATTTCTAGTAACATGCAGGCGAGGCACCATACTCAGCTTCCATACATGCGTCCAGTGCACAAATCTATAATGGCTCCTATGATCCTGTGCTCTTTATTTTTTTGTGGGTACATTGCACAAACTTGTTCACACGCATGCACACATACACACACAAACACACTCTCTAAAACTTAAAGTCCCCCTTTCTCTTCAGTAGCTCCAAAGTTGCCACTTATGGGCAACCAACAAAGTGACAAAATCATATACTATGGTACACTCAATACTGTCTGTTCTGAAGTTAGCATGAAGGTCACATCATGGAAACAAGTGTGGACTATCCTTGACAGAGCTGAACTCAATCTCTCCCTTGGTCCCCATCCTCCGTGCATGAACTGATGTATCGCACACATTTACAAGGAGTCAGACCATAGCCAATTTTAAATTCTGATAAAGGTCACGCAGAACACACACCTTACATCTGCATTTGTAAACATACACTGACACACATTTAGTTTAACTCACATGTTTGCACATACACAGGGTCACACACTCATACTCGATACACATGCTCACACATACTCTCTCCAGATCATTATGCAACTCAATAGAACGAACAGACTACCACATGCCGTTTCACTGTATCAGTTAATCAATAATTACCACTTGGAAGAATGTCAGTCTAGTTTTATTCTTAAATTTCTCTCAACACACTCATTCTAATGTGCGCGCAAACACACACACACACACACACACACACACACACACACACACACACACACACACACACACACACTCAGAATGAAAGGTCTGAATGTGTCTGAAGTTTGGTTGCTTTTAAAAAAAATCTGGATCTCTTTCATATTACTGGATCCTCAAGCGTATTGGTGATCTCCGAGACCTTGTGCACACATGCACGTGCGTATGCATGCGTGTGTACGTGCGTGCATTTGTGTGTGTGTGTGTACACTGTGTGTGTGTGATGTGTATTAATGTCAAATGTTAAAACTCTGTCCTGTTTTCTTCCTGTTTCACAATGACCCTATCACTGCAACCTTGGGAAGCCATACAATTATGACTGTCACTAATGACACAACACTACGGAGTCATAGATGGCGTATAATCGATCTGTTTGACAGCACGCATCACACTGCCCGGGTCTGAGATGCAACTTCAGAAACATGTCAATGAAACGCCTAATTGACAAACGCTGAAAACTGATTCTCAACCCAATGAGAAACATGTCAATGAAATGCCTAATTGACAAACTCTGAAAACTGATTCTCGACCCAATGAGAAATCTGAGAAGGGTAAAAATACTTATTGCATCCTTTCCTTCCTCCCAACACAGCCTACCCTTTCGAATGTGCATGCATACATGTTTGCTCATGCTTTTTTCCCCCAAGTGAGAATCCTTTAACTTTTGTGAATGGCAGAGTGGGGAAAGAAATGTTGGATGCATGCTCATTCTCTGATTCTGATACCGTGAATGGCATGACAGTGAGTAATACTAATATATATTATAACAGTGCCCGTGAGTAGCTATACTGCACCTGAACAGAGAAGACAGAATGTGTATGAGAAAGTATCTGTACCTGGGACAGGTGAGAATGAGCAACAGCTCACACTGTGAGTCAACTTGTTGGACTTGGAGTGATCAGTTTAGCTTAATGTACGAAGGCAAGCAGAGTCTGGCCATGATAGAAGCAGTCACAAGCATGGAAATTGGCCAGAAAAATATATCTCTGAACAAAGGAAAGCAGCTGATGTTAATCTATGGTGGTGTGACTAGCTCTAATATGAGGAGATGACAACGCCTTTAACTTGCTTCTCCTCCATTATATATCATTTTCAAGGAGAGACAGATGCACAAAGTGTGTGTGTGTGTGTGTGTGTGTGTGTGTGTGTGTGTGTGTGTGTGTGTGTGTGCATGCATGAGTATCTGTGTATGCATTTGTGTCTTGTGTGTTTGTGTGAGCATCCCTGCGCATTTACCTTTATAATCAAAAGTA
This sequence comes from Conus betulinus, assembly GCA_016801955.1. Classification (NCBI taxonomy): domain Eukaryota; kingdom Metazoa; phylum Mollusca; class Gastropoda; order Neogastropoda; family Conidae; genus Conus; species Conus betulinus. Next base: position 85,938 of record JADBJO010004544.1, read on the forward strand.
GATTCCCGAAACTGACAGACCAGCTGCCAGCTTTACCTACACAGTACACTCGACACAATCAACCCTATGTTTGGGAAAGGATAACACTAAACAATTTCTATTACTATCAATTATCATCCAACACTAAACAATTTCGATTGTCTGAAATAAGACTTCAACACAAAAAAAAACTGATAACGTGTTGCCATTTCCACAACAAAAACCATTCAAGGAAGAAACTCCTTTACTCCACCAACTTCCTACTCAATGACATTACTGGGAAGGCATCTGTAGGGCAACGCTGCCTAAATGTATGGGAGGGAGGGGGAACCGTGGAGTGAGGATGGGAGGGTGGTTCCGATTCCAAGATTAACTACAGAAAAGAAGAAAATTATTCATGGTACTGTAGCAATGTCCATCATTTTGTTTTCACATCAGCGCATGGTCCCCCATAGTGTCATGAAAGATGTCATCAGCAGTTGTGACTTAGCAGCCAGTGAATTAACATTTTTGTTATCAGTACAGCACTTCTATGCAGATTAGAAACTCAAAGAGTGAGAGACATTGTACATGCAGCCTACATGTTATGTACACTGAACATACACAGACTGACACAGTGACAGAGAGTAGAGAAAGACAGATCCAGAAAATCATGTAAAATTTATACATGCACACAAGACACAGAAAAAAACCCCAGAGAAGATGGACAAAATGACTGCATATCTGTTCACAAGATATTGCTCATGAACATGTGCACCTCTTCAGGTATGCATCCAGCATACACGCAGTTTTTAAACTGTAACAGTGTGGCTATTTATTTTTTTTTTTTTAATACTGCGCACAACAGATCCAGAATCTAAAAGTATTTAATGTATGTGGAATTCTGCATTAACACTGCATAATTATTAATATAGACAACTGTGTACACATTTTCAAAAATAGCCTGCATCTAATAGATGCACTCATTAGCCTCCTTTGGTCTTTGGCCGCAGTGCGGTTCATGTTGTCTTATCAGAAACTTTCCCTCTCAGCTTACCAACAATGAAACATGTAGCCACATACAGTATCACTGGTATAACTGACGAAAGTGAAGTGAAAATGGAGTGAATTTGCTTATTCTGCGATTGGTTGAGCTTTATACATGCACACAAGACACAGAGTTTCTACTTCACCACTGGCCTGACAAATTCCACATATAATATAATGACCACAAAGGCAAGCAACTTGAATGAAGCAGATTCTTAAATGAATGTCCCAATGGTGAAAGTGACAACACCAATGAACTATGCTCTGGTCTTGCTTGTCTGTTGCCAACAGTGTGCTGTAGGAGTGAGGTTTCAGCCTCAACTGCTGAGAGATCATGCTTTGCTGAAAGCCATGTCGACAATCAAATGATCTTAGTCAAGTTAGTGTTATCAAGAGGCTCCCCATTTTTAATCTCCTGCAGTAGACCAATGACTGCATGGAGTGTAAGCAAGATTTATACTATAGAAATTGGGAAGAGACAGTAATCTTATTAGAGAAAAATGAAAGAAGACTACTGTATCGTTCATCTTCGAACGTTTCTGCAAAAATGTTTAAAAACTCCCTTTTATCATGAAACTTTTTTTTTTTGGGGTGGTAGTAGTCAGAAACACATTTTCTGCAAGCATTCTGTTCCTGACACATGCAAAAACACAGTCTACATGTGCACATGTGATGTATGCCATATGCACATACTGGCATAATGATAATGCTACTTGAACACCCTAATCCCAGAAACACTCCCCAAATAACAACTGAGCACTGCTTGTTTCCATTCATACAACTACCAGCCATAATATTTCTTTAAAATACCAAAAACATGTCAACTTGAAGAATAATGACCATAACATTCCAGTCACACTGGACTAGCCTTTCCAGTCACATTATGACTGAAAGCCTTGTATTGCCCTTAACATGTCAGTTTTGTACATGAAACCGGAACCCCCCCCCCCCCCCCCCCCCCCCCCCCCCCCCCCCCCCCCCCCTTCTGCAAAATTCATTTCAACCTACTATCATTTCAACTGAACGACAGAGTTTGTTTACCTCTTTACTAAGGCTAAGGCCTGGAAATGGATGGCTGAACTCGCTGTCAATGACCACATTATTATGATTAGCATCCACCAAATCACCCTGTGCTGATTCCGCTGCAGATGAAGCTGTTGTAACAGTTGCAGTTCCATGTTGGTTATTCTCGGCATCTCCATCCAACACATGTTCCGTTTGTAGCTCAGCATTGCTCTGCTCCGGTTGGGGAATTGGAGCGACTGGTACAATGTAAGGCTCCTCACCACTCACCAGAAAAGCTTCGATGTTGGTAGACAACCTTCGAAATCTCCAGTTATTAATATAGATGAAAAGAAAATGTCATCAATATGCTTGGGATTTTGATATCCATGTAAACTATGTAGGAATTGTACTGATTGTGGAAGCTCGTTGGCAAATATGCTATTGTTTGTCCTTGCAAGATATCCTGAACTTCTGGGTAGTTCAAAATTTCATTGTTAGGAACAGCCAAATTGTTCAGATCCGTTCTCAACAAACTGAGCAGAATTGCTATTTGTATAAATCCGTCACCCAGATACTGCTTGATCATTGCTGCAGTTTAAAACCGTGTTCACTTCGAGATCACAAATGAACGAAACCACTTTCTTTGTGAGTCTCTCTGCTCTTGTTACGGACACCACGTAATCATGGCAATGTTTTGTCCACACTGCTATAAATAGCTCGGATCCTTTGTCCTCTCCATGGTGGATGAAAACTGACGGAAACACGACCTAAACAGTTCTATTCCACCTCTTACAGTCTGGTTCAATGGCTCGAAAGGTTATAATGCAGGGAAAATGTTTTGAACAAGCCCTACTCTTATTGTCAATACCCCTTCTCGAAATTTCCTTGCCTATTCTTCTAACACGTGAATCAGCAGGTTTGAACTGACGTCATTACACACTTGCGCATGCCCAGAGCATACCAGAGACATCCAAAATACATCTAGCTTCCGACTGCTGGTGAAACGAAAATTAAAAATTATAAAACCAGTTTAATCCATTAGATTTATAAGTTTCGTCACAGTACAACACCATATACATCTCCTGATGCAAACATAAAACCGATCACAAGCTTTTCTTCGGCAGTCTCGTCAAAAGAAAAAGTAGGACAGCCACCTAATAATTCTCTTTTGCTACGATTTTCAGTCTCATGACACATTCCTGCGCGGTCGATACTGGCACCCACGTCTCATCTGATCTACTCGACAGACATGGAACTTCGTTCCTACTTACCGGCGAGAATTCTGAACCTGATCCCTGTGGTAGGTACTGCTCCATTTGCATCATTTTGGAAGGACTTGGGTGATCAACTTTGACAACCTCTCTCACCAACACTCCCTGTCGGACCAATTCACGCAATCTAACCTGTGACCTCCACAACAACTCTTCTGATTGGCTGGCGTGCTGCACTCATTGCAAACTCAACCAGGACACAAGGCCGCGAGAGGTCACGCAAAACCGAGCGCCCGAACGAAGCCGATTTTCGCCACACTGATCCACATCAGGGGTGACGAATGTCCAGACGGGGCTTTTTTATGGTCGTTGTCGATTGCGCGGGGAATGTGTTTTACTTACTTTGTTTCTGAATGTCATGTTTCCATAAGTCATTTGCGTGTGTGCCAGCAATTTATCGTCTTCAAACATCACAGCTGTTCAGAGGCTTCGTAGGCTACGTGCGTCACTGCCCCACAACTAACAGCCAGTCCGTGATCACTGTATTCAAATCCAAACTTTGATAAATCAATCAGTCTCATCCAAATCATTCTTTTAGGCGGCATCAGCCGGTAAACTCAGTCTCAAGGAGACTCAAAATCATTCTTTTTAAGAAATTTAACTATATACTATAACAACACAACTTTTTTAAAGTGCAAATGATAATGAAATGTCAGTTATTATGTTTGTTGCAATAGACATTTGACGCGTTGTGGTTTGTCTTGTGACCGTTTGTCCACGTTTCTCTATCGCTGACAGATCAATACAACTTTTATTTGTTATTCTGATAATTGGCTCTCTCTCACACACACACACACACACACACACACACACACACACACACTTTCTCCTCCCTGTTCTTCTTCGAACGTTTGCCTTGATCTCCACTTGTTTTTGGAAGATAGGATCGATTATGCCAAAATCAGGTGAAATCAAATGGTTTAGTTTTGACTATATTTTCTGTCTCTGTCTCGGTTATAAATGCGATTTCGTCTAGAATGGTCGACGTTCTCGTGTTGGGGACCACTTATTATTTGTAACTGGCACGTCGATTAAACCAGAGAAAGATCTTTCATCGGTGCCCAAAAAAAACTTGAAAATTTGTGCCAACACCGGCATCACCCCCCCCCCCCCCCCCCCCCACCCCCCCCCCCCCCCCCTCCTCCTCCACGCACACACCCTAACTCGTTCAAATGGAAATTTGTGTTCCGTGTACTGATCGACTGCTGTTGCTATCTTCGTGTCGTCTTTAGTAAACAGAGGCCCTAATGATGTGTAGCTTATGTGTCTGTATCTCTCTCTCTCTCTCTCTCTCTCTCTCTCTCTCTCTCTCTCTCTCTCTCTCTCTCTCTCTGTGATCCCATGAACACATTCGATACGAGATGGCAATATATTCACAGATTTTTAAAAAATCATTTTTTTTAATCATTTTCTTTTGGGCCTTTATTTCAAGGATTAGAGACTGGTTCTTGATTCAGAAAATGGATCTTGGTTCCTGGTATCAATCTCAGTTCGTGATGTATATAGGCCCTAAAAATCACCTCTGATTTTAATTCAGTTTTTAGCCTCCCATCCCCCCCCCCCCCACCCCCTCCCTCTCATCCACATATGGTCAATTTGTTTGGCTGGACTGTTTAATCTCTCTCTCTCTCTCTCTCTCTCTCTCTCTCTCTCTCTCTCTCTCTCTCTCTCTCTCTCTCTTCATTTGCTTATTATTGATGTTATGTCAGTACAACAAGCTTCTTGGTTGTTGTTATCGTTTGCTTGCCTGGTTTGTAGTTGTTCGTATAATCATGTTTTGATGCAGACGTTGTATCATTTAGTGCTAGCTTCATAGAATAGTGACGGTAAGTATGAGAAATGTCTGATAAAGCAAATACTTTTTACCGTTATAAAATTTTAAAAAATTAATGTCATTGTCATCTCTCTCTCTCTCTCTCTCTCTCTCTCTCTCTCTCTCTCTCTCTCTCTCTCTCTCTCTCTCTCTCTCTCTCTCTCTCTCTGGTGAAGAAAAACCGGGCGACGAGGATGTGAGAAGGGTGAAGGAAGTGGGGAGGGTGGTGGTTGAAAGGACATAGGTAAGAGAAGCTGCTCCTATCATTGACGACTGAAGAGTAAGGAATGGGCAGGTGGGGGTGGGGTACCTGTACATACACACACACACACACACACACACACACACACACACACACACACATATATATATATATATATATATATATATATATATATATATATATATCAGTTACTTAAATGCATCAGCTTGTCAAATCAACAATGCACAGCAGTCCAGATTGCAGGTGCATCGGTAAAAGTTATCTTTCACATACTCTACTCTCTCTCTCTCTCTCTCTCTCTCTCTCTCTCTCTCTCTCTCTCTCTCTCTCTCTCTCTCCGGCTGGCTCCAATTTTTTGTCTGTCAGTGCTTTAGTTAGCTTTATATATCTAATGCTATTTAAAGCACAGTTTGAAAGTCAACATCTGTCAGTCAGTTTCAAGGCTGGTTCATGAGGTGATTCCGCCTTGACCAAACGCGCCTAGACCCAATCATGACAAACATGTTCAAGTATTTTTGCGATTTGTTTACAACACACATACATGCAAAAACATACATACATACATACATACTTACATACATACATACATTCATACATACATACATACATACATACATGCATGCATGCATGCATACATACATGCACATGCATGCATGCATGCATGCATGCATAGCATACATACATACATGCATACACACACATGCACATCTGCATCTCTCTGTCTCTACATCTACACACACACACACATGCACATCTCTCTCTCTGTCTCTCTGTCTCTCTCTCTCTGTCTGTCTGTCTGTCTCTCTCTCTCTCTCTCTCTCTCTCTCTCTCTCTCTCTCTCTCTCTCTCTGAGACACACATACACACTCTATCTACTTACCTTTATCCAACTACCCCTCTCTATCTACCTATCTGAATATCTATCTCTCGAACTATCTATCTCTCGATCTATTTATCTCTCTATCTCTCGATCTATCTATCTATCTATCTGTACGTATATGAACGCCTTCGCATAGGAACACCTTGGGATATCGCGCT
>JADBJO010004544.1:97292-99792 GCA_016801955.1 Conus betulinus
TCCCTGTGATGAAGTAATGACGTAATTATAAAAAGGAGGGTAGGCCCTGACACGTCATTAGAATATACAACAAGCGTCAACCAGCCACAGTTTACGTAAAGGATTGGTTCAGTAAATGGGTTCGTTGGCCAGAAGCCTGCGAAACGTTGATTGGAAAAACATTTGATTTTGACACTGCCGCTTGAAGACAACTGTTTCAATAGGATCCCATAAATTTTAATTGTATGATTCTTTATCACATACAGCTTTAGATACACGGTCTTCTAACGTTTCAGTGCCGTTCTTGTCTTCCATTTGCCTGTATGTCACTGAGCCAGTGATCAGTTACTTTATACGATTAACTGGTGACGGCTATTTATACGTTTAACTGGTAACAGTTACTTTATACGATTAACTGGTAACCGTTCCTTTACATGGTTAACTGGTAACAGTTACTTTACACGATTAACTGGTAAATTATCTGACGAAGCTACTCCCGAAGAGGGAGAGGGAGAAAACCAAAGTATTGCTCTCATTTTATATAGGAAAACAGCAGTCACAGCAGACTGCTGTAGAGAAGTATAGTGACAAAGTACAAACTGTACAGGTATGTGAACAAAGGTTGACGAACTGAGCAGAGAACGAAGTGGAAATCTAGTTGAAGAGCAGACCTCCTCGACGAATCAAGTGGATTCCCAAGCTGCTGTATGAAAAAACTGTCGTCTAAAAGGGGTGCCCCAAACAAATAAACAGAGGCAATATAACTGGTTGAGAGAAAGGCCCTGATAGTCTAGGGGTTAGGACCTTGCGTTGTAGCTGAAAATCCATCATTTTAATCAACAAATGATCAGCTGCCATTTTCGATTGCATTGCACTGTGGCACTGATTAGATCGCTACTTATTCTTCTTCTTCTTCTTCTTCTGGTTTTTGTTTGTTTGTTTTAAACATCTGATACTCATTTAGGCCTATAAGCTTACAGTGTATTCCTTCGTGTTCACACGAGAAAGATGCCAGCATCCGGGTTCTTCTGCACTCCTAGTGACGTAGAGCGGGTCGGCCGCCCGCCGCAGCAGACGACAGAGGCACTGACGGGCATTCATTCATTATTCGGACCCGTTTGCCAATCTGTGCGGTTTGTACCTAGTGAACACGGAACAGGACACACGGGCCCCCGGGAGATGCGTCGCGCTGATTGCGGTGGACTGACGGAGGATAACTGATGGTGGGCCCGAGCAGTGGAAAGAGGATGTAAGCAATGAAATCGTTCAAATCGTTCTTTTTTTTTTTTTTGATTATGCTAATTTTATCTGAATAAATGAATAATCGTTTTTCCCCACTCCCCACCCTCATCGCCCGCATACACACTCCCTGCTCTCTCCCCATTTCCCCGGTCTTTTTTTTTTTTTTTTTTTTTTTGGTTCCTTGTGCCGATCTCAGAGCTTGATATTGGCTCCTCTCTCTCCCTCTCTCCCTCCATCCCTCCCTCTCTGTCTGTCTGTCTGTTTGTCTGTCTCAGTCTGTCTGTCTGTCTGTCTCTCTCTCTCTCTCTCTCTCTCTCTCTCTCTCTCTCTCTCTCCTCTCTGTCTGTCGGTCTCTTCTTCCCTCTCTCTCTTCCATCTTCATCTGTCTCAGTCTCTCTCCCTCTCCCTCAGTCTCTCTCTCTCTCTCTCTCTCTCTCTCCCTCTCTCTCTCTCTCTGTCTCTCTGTTCCAACCTTACCCTCACTCTTACCCACTCCCCTCTTCCAAACCTCTCTCTTCTCCTCTGCCAAACTGTCTGTCTCTCTCTCTGTCTGTCTGTCTGTCTGTCTCTCTCTCTCTCTATCTCTCTCTCTCTCTCTCTCTCTCTCTCTCTCTCTGTCTCTCTCTGTGGGCCTCTCTCTCTCCCCTCTTCCCCACTCTATCCTCTTCCCCTCTCTCCTTCCTATCTTGCCTGTCTGTCTGTCTGTCTCTCTCTCTCTCTCTCTCCTATCTCTCTCTCCTTCTCCTCCCCTCCCCCCCCCCTCATCTCTGTGCCCCTTCCAGCCTTACCCTCCCTTCTTCCCCACTCTCTCCTCTCCCAAACCTCTCTCCTTTCCATCTCATTTCCGTCTGTCTGCCTGTCTGTCTGTTGTCTGTCTGTCTGTCTCTCTCCACCTCACCTCACCTCTCTCTCTTTCTCTCTCTCTCCACCTCACCCATCTCACACACCTGTCTCTCTCCATCTCACCTCACCTCATCTCACCCATCCCCCACCCCCCCTCTCTCTCTCTCTTTCACTCTTTCTCCAACACCACCCTCTATCTCCCCGCCTCCTCTCTTAATTCTCTCCACCCCACCCTTTCCTAACATCCTAGGTCTGTCCATCCCTCCGTCCGTCAGTCTGTCTGTCTGTCTGCACATGTGTATGTAGTGTAAGTGTGAGCGCGAATATGTGGACTCTCTCTCTCTCTCTCTCTCTCTCTCTCTCTCTCTCTGTGTGTCTCTCGTCGCACACGGAAACACATTTTCATAGGAAAATACTGACGCAGTATATATAGTAC
>JADBJO010004544.1:124792-127292 GCA_016801955.1 Conus betulinus
TAGGTCTCGAACCATGTTCAGATTACCAGCTTTCCAAAGTCATTGGTAGTTTTTAGTTCATAATCCAACGCAGATGAGAAAATTATACCGACGGAACAAAATGTGCAAATAAAACTTTGGGATCGAAAAAGACATTCAGCTGCTAGCCAATGAGTAAATAGCATGCTGGAAAAGGACAGACAGACAAGTTAAAATTAAACAAATGGCAGCCCAAAACAAACTCAACAAACAGACAAAAGTCATGAATGTGCAAATGGCACCCTTAATGCAAACTCAACACACTTTTTCAGCTTTACAGAAAAACAAGTAAACCCAGTCGTATTCAATACAACACTTGCGTACCTTAGCACAGAAAATGAAACGTACAAATGATATCATCGCCATTTCATAGATGTAGATAACATGGGAGCATTCGCAAACACGCGTAATCAATTGCCTTAAAGCACATAAACGCACATGTATGCATGCAGGGGTAAGCGCATAGTTTCACATACAATGAAACCAGAGAGAGGGGGAGGAATATAGGGAAGGAGGGGGAGGCACAGAGAGAGAGAGAGGGGGGGGGGGGGGGGGGGTTGGGGGGGGGGGGGGGGGGGGGGGGGGGGGGGGACAGAGAGATTGATGGATTGATTTATTCCCAAGGGTAAAAGATAAGCAAGAATAAGCTTTTTTCTGTGTAGCCGTAGTCCAAGAATATTAATCAAATACAAAATATAAAACTGCTAGAACAAACAGACAGACAGACAGACAGACAGACAGAGAGACAGACAGACAGACAGAGAGACAGACAGAGACATACTGACAGGCAGAGACATACTGACAGACACGAGAGAGCGAGAGATGAACAGACACAGAAACAAATGCATTCAGTAGCAAATGTACTGGTGGCAGGCAGGAAAAACAAAGAAGTGGCTGTGTATTAGCAGCAGCCGTAGCAGCAATTGTGAAGTAGCAGTAGCGGCAGCAGCGGCAGTAGTAGTACTAGTAAATGTAGTAGTAGTAGTCGAAGTTGTGGTCGCAATAGCAGCAGCAACCGCTTCATAGAAGTCGCAGTTGTAGCAACAGCAGCAGTAATAGCAATAGTAGCACAACGTCACGTTAGAAATATTAATAGTACCAGCAGCAGTAGCGGCAATGTAGAAGTAGTAATAGCAGCAGCAGTAGCAGTAGTAGTATTAGTAGTATTAGTACTGGCAGGGGAAGCTGATGTAATGAAATCTAAAATATTACCAACGCGTTATTAACCAACACACAGTTAATAAGCCTACATATTCTTCAATATTCAGTCGGTACAGCTAAAAAAAATCTGACTGGTTTTAAACTCAACAATATAAAACATAGGATACCACCTCGTCGCTGTTATCTAAGTCCATGCGACAGTGAAATGTAGTAAATATTATATAAAACATCTTCCCAAAACGGGTCCCACGTGCTTTTCCAACATCTCTTTGATCCCAGATTGTTTAGACGGTCTATTCCAGGATATACACTTTGAAAAGTATCGGTTTCTTTTCTCTTTTTTTTTGTCATTTCGAGAACTCCCACTCACGATTTTCTATTCCAGGACAGTTTCAGCGCTCATAGAAACGTTTTCAAAACAACAGTTGTCTTTTTCATAAAAATGACGAGACGTCACATAATCAGACAAACAGTCACTTGTCTTCAGGGCGATCACAATTCTTACATAGGTCAAAAGTCATGTCTTCTAAACAATGATAATTCTGATACAAGTAAAAAGTCACATCTTCAACGCCGTAACACTTATGAAACCGATCAACAATCATTTCTTCAAAGCTGTGATTCTTCTGATATATGACAAGGGTTAGGCTTTTAAAGCAATTATATTTCTGATACAGAAGTAACATTTACATGCAGTGATACTGTGAGTGCAGGAAAAAAGGTAATGTCTTTAAAGCAATGGTGCCTCTGATCTAGGAGACGGAAGTCACGTCATCGATGCAATATTATCTCTGATACAGGAAAAAAAAAAAATGGTCACGTCTTTGAAGCAGTGATCTTTTGACGTAGTAGGCAGAAGACATGTCTTCAAAGCAGTGATACTTCTGATGTAGAAGGCAGAAGACATGTCTTCAAGGAGGAATTTCTTCAAAGCATGATACTTCTGATGTAGAAGGCAGAAGACATTTCTTCAAAAGCAGTGATACTTCTTGATGTAGAGGCAGGCAGAGAACGTTACTGTTACTGGAGCATGAGCTGAAAGTGAAGGATGAACATCACGACCACACATGTCTTTTCTGACCTCAAACTCTTCAAGTCAGCATGTCTCTTGTTTGTATCGATCGTGAAGTGGGTTTTAAACAGAAAGAAGCTGAATAAGAAACTTCGTCTTTGTTTTTCCTCTCTCTCTGTCTGAATTGCAGATATCAATGTAGTTCGAGCCACGTGATTCGTCGATTTCTGTAAAGTGCCTTCCGATTGGTGGATAGAGGCCAACCAATGTCATGTGCTGGGGAAGAGGAAGTTGTGTCCCACACGTCTG
>JADBJO010004544.1:137292-142292 GCA_016801955.1 Conus betulinus
AATCCGTGTGCGAGAAGGTGCAGGAGTGCCTGGTAGAGACGAATTCTTTACTAGTGTCAGGAGAGCGATGCAGTTCACACGTTAAATTAATGCAGTCCTACCTGTAATTCAACAACCAAAGGAAAAAGGTGTTACCAGCGCCAGGTAGTGGGTTGTGTTTTACACGATCTAGATACGAACAATACAGCACCAACTTCTGTCAGCGGCTCCACTGAAAAGGCTGCAGAACAACAGAGAGGAGGGAGATAATGTTCGAAAGGCAATAGGGTCGAGCATGAGCAGCACGGCTTGTGCGTTTAAAGAAAGGAGGATTTTCATGGTCCATGATGACGTCGGTCTTGTATGGCAAAGTCAGTGACAACCTGCGTATTCTGATCGATGATGGACTGAGCAGGATCATGGGGGAACTGTGCAGGGTCATGTGGAACTGTGCAGTGCAGGGTGGGGGAACTGTGCAGGGTCATGGGGGAACTGTGCAGGGTCATGAGGGAACTGTGCAGGGTCATGGTGGACTGTGCAGGGTCATGGTGGAACTGTGCAGGGTCATGGGGGAACTGTGCAGGGGTCATGGGGGACTGTACAGGGTCATGGGGACTGTGCAGAATCATGGTGGAACTGTGCAGGGTCATGGGGAACTGTGCAGGGTCATGGGGGAACTGTGCAGGATCATGGGGGAACTGTGCAGGGTCATGAGGACTGTACAGGGTCATGGGGGACTGTGCAGAATCATGGTGGAACTGTGCAGGGTCATGGGGGAACTGTGCAGGGTCATGGGGAACTGTGCAGGGTCATGGGGGAACTGTGCAGGGTCATGGGGGAACTGCGCAGGGTCATGGGGGACTATGCAGGGTCATGGGGGAACTGTACAGGGTCATGGGGACTGTACAGGGTCATGGGGACTGTGCAGGGTCATGAGGACTGTACAGGGTCATGAGGACTGTACAGAGTCATGGGGACTGTACAGGGGTGGGGGACTGTACAGGATCATGGGGGACTGTACAGGGTCATGGGGGACTGTACAGGATCATGGGGGACTGTACAGGGTCATGAGGACTGTACAGAGTCATGGGGACTGTACAGGGTCATGGGGGACTGTACAGGATCATGGGGGACTGTACAGGGTCATGGGGGACTGTACAGGATCATGGGGGGACTGTACAGGGTCATGGGGGACTGTACAGGATCATGGGGGGACTGTACAGGGTCATGGGGACTGTACAGAGTCATGGGGACTGTACAGGGTCATGGGGGACTGTACAGGATCATGGGGGACTGTACAGGGTCATGAGGACTGTACAGGGTCATGAGGACTGTACAGGGTCATGAGGACTGTACAGGTCATGAGGACTGTACAGGGTCATGAGGACTGTACAGGGTCATGAGGACTGTACAGGGTCATGAGGACTGTACAGAGTCATGGGGACTGTACAGGGTCATGAGGACTGTACAGGGTCATGAGGACTGTACAGGGTCATGAGGACTGTGCAGGGTCATGAGGACTGTACAGGGTCATGAGGACTGTACAGAGTCATGGGGACTGTACAGGGTCATGGGGGACTGTACAGGATCATGGGGGACTGTACAGGGTCATGGGGGACTGTACAGGGTCATGGGGGACTGTACAGGGTCATGGGGGACTGTACAGAGTCATGGGGGACTGTACAGGGTCATGGGGGACTGTACAGGATCATGGGGGACTGTACAGGGTCATGGGGGACTGTACAGGATCATGGGGGACTGTACAGGGTCATGGGGGACTGTACAGGGATCATGGGGGACTGTACAGGGTCATGAGGACTGTACAGAGTCATGGGGACTGTACAGGGTCATGGGGGACTGTACAGGATCATGGGGGACTGTACAGGGTCATGAGGACTGTACAGGGTCATGAGGACTGTACAGGTCATGAGGACTGTACAGGGTCATGAGGACTGTACAGGTCATGAGGACTGTACAGAGTCATGAGGACTGTACAGAGTCATGAGGGACTGTACAGGGTCATGGGTCATGAGGACTGTACAGGGTCATGAGGACTGTGCAGGGTCATGAGGACTGTACAGGGTCATGAGGACTGTACAGAGTCATGGGGACTGTACAGGGTCATGGGGGACTGTACAGGATCATGGGGGACTGTACAGGGTCATGGGGGACTGTACAGGGTCATGAGGACTGTACAGAGTCATGGGGACTGTACAGGGTCATGGGGGACTGTACAGGATCATGGGGGACTGTACAGGGTCATGGGGGACTGTACAGGATCATGGGGGACTGTACAGGGTCATGAGGACTGTACAGGTCATGAGGACTGTACAGGGTCATGAGGACTGTACAGGTCATGAGGACTGTACAGGGTCATGAGGACTGTACAGAGTCGTGAGGACTGTACAGAGTCATGAGGACTGTACAGGGTCATGAGGACTGTACAGAGTCATGAGGACTGTACAGGGTCATGAGGACTGTACAGGGTCATGGGGACTGTGCAGGGTCATGAGGACTGTACAGGGTCATGAGGACTGTACAGGGTCATGAGGACTGTACAGGGTCATGGGGGACTGTACAGAGTCATGGGGGACTGTACAGGGGTCATGAGGACTGTACAGGGTCATGGGGACTGTACAGGGTCATGAGGACTGTACAGGGTCATGAGGACTGTACAGGGTCATGAGGACTGTACAGGGTCATGAGGACTGTACAGAGTCATGGGGAACTGTACAGGGTCATGGGGACTGTACAGAGTCATGGGGGACTGTACAGAGTCATGGGGACTGTACAGGGTCATGGGGGGACTGTACAGGGTCATGAGGACTGTACAGGGTCATGGGGAACTGTACAGGGTCATGGGGACTGTACAGGGTCATGGGGGGACTGTGCAGGGTCATGAGGACTGTACAGGGTCATGAGGACTGTACAGGGTCATGGGGACTGTACAGGTCATGAGGGGACTGTACAGAGTCATGAGGACTGTACAGGGTCATGGGGACTGTACAGGGTCATGAGGACTGTACAGGGTCATGAGGACTGTGCAGGGTCATGAGGACTGTACAGGGTCATGAGGACTGTACAGGGTCATGGGGACTGTACAGGGTCATGAGGACTGTAAGGGTCATGATGACTGTGCAGGATGATGGGGGACTGTGCAGGGTCATGGGGGACTGTACTGGGTCATGGGGACTGTACAGGGTCACGGGGGACTTTATAGTGTCATGAGGACTGTGCAGGTCATGAGGAGTGTGCAGGGGTCATGAGGACTATGCAGGGTCATGGGGACTGTGCAGGGTCATGAGGACTGTACAGGGTCTTGAGGGACTGTGCAGGGTCATGAGGACTGTGCAGGGTCATGAGGACTGTACAGGGTCATGGGGACTGTACAGGGTCATGAGGACTGTAAGGGTCATGATGACTGTGCAGGATGATGGGGGACTGTGCAGGGTCATGGGGGACTGTACTGGGTCATGGGGGACTGTACAGGGTCACGGGGGACTTTATAGTGTCATGAGGACTGTACAGGGTCATGAGGACTGTGCAGGGTCATGAGGACTGTACAGAGTCATGAGGACTGTACAGGGTCATGAGGACTGTACAGGGTCATGGGGACTGTGCAGGGTCATGAGGACTGTGCAGGGTCATGAGGACTGTACAGGGTCATGGGGACTGTACAGGGTCATGAGGACTGTGCAGGGTCATGAGGACTGTACAGGGTCATGAGGACTGTACAGGGTCATGAGGACTGTACAGGGTCATGGGGGACTCTGAAAATACAAAATCCCATCCCCACTGAAAAGCTGGTGTAAAAACAATCATCGAGAAAGGTCGAGTCTTTCAGAGTTGATGACTCACATCGAGGGTGAGGACAGAGGTGATCGCTTCGGAGGTTTACACATAGGTCATCGACAAGGTCAGCCTCTGGAAAACTGCACTGCCGCAGGTTCTGGTCGAAAGTTACCATTGCAGGAATACAAGAGACGAGGTCTGAAGCAGTCAAATTCCAAAGCAAGGTCACCTCTTTTGTTGCTGGAGCGACAGCATGCACGCCATGATGAAAACTCCAGACCCAAACATTATGGACACGTTTCTCCCTGCTCAAATAGGTCAAGGTCACCAGCTCCGACTGACCACGGGCTTTGGGATTTCACTGGAGACCATGACTGAGATTATGGAATTTGGAAGGTACATCTGTATAGCGACAGGAGGCGTGATAGACGATAACACACCCCCATCGAGCTCTCTCTCACCGTCCAAAGTTGCCCGGAGCAGGTGCCAAAGGTGCAAGTCATATAGAGCCAGACATCATTGACATTGCCGCCGTGATGGCACTCAGAATGAGTCGACATCTTATTTTACTTATCAGACAGAAGCAGTGAAGAGAGTCCTGTCAGGTACCACATTTCTGGACGAAGCGGGGACTGGACTGAAAAATTACCGAAACCTCAATTGGTCTGAGAATGAGAGTTGGCTTTACCTGGATTTGTGTCTGGAAGGAAAAGCCCAAGATTTCTTCGTTCTAGCTACCAAGATTTGGGAGTACCCATACTACCAGAAGCTGGAAGCACGCTTCAGGACCAGAGAGCTGACTCAAACAGCAAAATCAAAAATTTCAGTAAGCCAGCAAACAGCAAAAATTTCCGGGGAGTCCATGGTCTCAATAATTGCTGCTTCAGCCTTCAGGGACCTGTCTGAAAGAATGCACAAGGCAAGACAGTCAGCAAACTGTCCACTGATGGTCTAGCAAAGGAGGCGGGTAGTGTCCTTTTCTCCGAAACCCAAAGCTATTAAAGATATTGTCAGCAAAGTAAAATGATTCAAGCATTTCTCTTGAGTAATGGATGGGGAAAAAATCAGAAGCAACTAGTCCTGAACAACTTCTTCAAGCATGCCATAGACAAGCTGACTGCTCAAATGCAGCTTATAGCAAAAGAAAGTTAAAAGCAAGATCGCGAACACCTGGCTTTCAGTTGAAAGCACTTTTACCGCAAACAGATTGGGCACCGGCAAAAAGGGAC
>JADBJO010004544.1:147292-149792 GCA_016801955.1 Conus betulinus
TTATATAACAATCTACCATGCCAGATACCATCATAGCCCTTCATTCCATCAAAAACAAAGCCAGCGTGGTTTTTTCTTCTTGAAAACTTTCTTCATCCACGAGGTAAGATTCACTAAAGTATAGAAGTTGCACTTTTTCCCCCAAACCCTGCTTAACATGCAAGTAGGATGTTGTTTTGCGCGCAGTAGTAATCTTTTTTGAATGATTTTCTCCATAATTCATCTGCATAAAAAGTTAAAGGCTATCGGCGTATAGTTATCAACAGCTGACTGCGGTTACCATTCTTGGAATGGAGTCACAACCGACTGCTTCCAGAGTTGAAAAAAAAAAAGCACTGTCTAATGACATAAAAATAATTCTTTCCAAACCACTTGCAAGTGACAGAACAATTTAAAAGAAAATATTATACAAACCTACACGACGATTTAATCGAAGAAGAGGACTCCGAAGGTTCAATCATTGTCCTGATTGATCTAGTCATTTAAAATGAGAATCGTCCGGCGTGAGATCAAGAAAAGTGAGTTTTCGTTCCTTTTCTCTTCTGCATTGAATGCAGCTGGCATTTAACGTTTGTGATAAGCTTTTGGTGGTAAATGTTTCCACGGGGGGAAAACAAAAAGCAAAAAACTTTAGCACGTTCATTTAACGTGGGAAATTGTTTGCTTCATATATTTACTGAATATAGTGGTAGTGTTTAGCCAGTTTTCATTGCTCCATTCTTTCTGTAAATACTTTGACGCTTTGTCACAGAACAACAGTCCAGCTGTTCTCATAGGCGCGTGCAATAATTCACTTACAATGAACTTTTGTTTCAGCATTCTAAATATGCTTCTCTGTGTTGTTTTTGAGTCATAGTCTTCATGTTCCTATTTTCAGAGCCCCAGTTTGTTCACAACCCTTTGACTGCAACAGATTTCCGCCATGGCTTTGTTGTGTGACCGATGTACCTACCTGGAGGGGAACTGGAGCTGCGATAGAATTAACCTCAACAAGGTGAGAGTGGAACATACTCATGTCTTCATGTTTATGGCATTCAGTATCAAATGCCATTAAGACACTTTGAAAAAAACTACCCCGTTAGCAATTTTCATATTGATACTTTGTTATTTTATCATCACTTTCACTTTCCACAGCTTTTTAAAAAAAAAGTTTTTTCTTGGTGAATGTTATTATCTTAATTAAAAAAATGATATTATTACCTTGGACTCTCATCGACAACTGACAACGCGCAGTTCACACGGGTGTTTCACAGAGAGATAGTAAGGAGCAAATCAACTATGGTAGCTCTGTAACCGGAGACTTGTGGAATTCTGGCGATGGAACCATCATTCAATAGATCAAAATTTTTGTGTCGGTTATATATTCAGTCAGACATTGTGTGTAATCATGGGGTAACCGTTTTCCTAACACAGAGCATGTGCATTAAAATTACCTGCATCATACATTCTGAATATTTAAGAATCGATATGTTTGATCCAGTTACCATAATTTTGAGGACCATTTGGAAGATAGACAGACATGACATTTACAGCTAATGTCTTTAATTGATCTTATTCCTCATCCCTGAATAAAGTATGTTTTTCTTTCTTTTTTTTCTCCTTTTTTTTCTTTTTGGGAGGGGGGGGGGGGGGGGGTGTCAGAAAAATTCATTTTTGAACTGTTTTAATTACATAGTATCTATCTGTCTGTTCGTTTTTTTCTGTCTGTCCGTCTGTCTGTCTGTCTGTCTGTCTGTCTGTCTCTCTCTCTCTCTCTCTCTCTCTCTCTCTCTCTCTCTCTCTCTCTCTCTCTCTCTCTCTCTCTCTTCTCTCTCTCTCATTTATGCAAAAAACATATATACGGACACATGCGCACCGCGTAAACATACATACATATACACGCGCATGCGTGTGCACGTTTGGACGCACAGATGCACACACACACACACACACACACACACACACACACACACACACACACACACACACACACACACACACGCACGCACGCACGCACGCACGCGCGCGCGCACGCACACACACACACACACACACACACACACACACACACACACACACACACACACACACACACACACACACGTACTCAAAAATACACTGTCTCGCTCAAGAGAGAGAGAAAGAGAGAGAGAGAGAGAGAGAGAGAGAGAGAGAGAGAGAGAGAGAGAGAGAGAGAGAGAGAGAGAGAAACAGCAGAAAGAAAGAAACAGAGAAAAAAAGAAACAGCCACGCACGCGTACAGGAGGAACACACCTGATGTAAAGCAAGAAAACAGTACAGAAAACGAACGTGGTCAATCGGCGCGGAACGTCCAACCGTGCGTCACGGTTCCTCGTTAGAGCCGTTGGCATGGAGCAACACAAATACTCAGGATGAACGATTCCCACTGCACCACTGCCTCATCCTCAGAAAACTGCTCTCAAAGCGCCACAACACCAAAACGAATGCTGGCGGAGACTTTTACGCACACGTGCGAATCCACCACACTTACACGTACAGG
>JADBJO010004544.1:154792-177292 GCA_016801955.1 Conus betulinus
GGGGATATGGCTGAAGGTCAGTGGGCAAGATTTCCTGTTGACCTTTAGGTCTTAAAGACAGCGTGTATCTTGTCTACATCGACAAGGGCATTGATGTTAAACGGAAAAAACTGGAATTAGAAAACCATTTTGTTTCAAACTTCGTCTTTGCTTTTCATGTCAGTGTCTTTTACTTATTAGTATCGATTTTTTTTAAGGAGGGCAAGATGATTCGCCGAATTTGTAAGCTTCCATGTGGTTGGTAGGGAGAGGCGTCGGAATTCCCCTAATAGAATACAGACACGCAGAATGTTGTGACATGTGTCTGCCTGTTAACCACACACTCATATGCCACCCCATAGCGATAGCACACAGACATCAAACACATTGATCGTGAACATCATCGCTTGAAGATGTAATAAGTACAGAAAGGATTCTCCCCAATCTACTTCTACCAAGACGGTAGCAACCCATTTTTCTTATCTCCATCAATTTACACTTATGGAGAAGAAATGGGGAAAGTGGAGAAATTAAGTGATGAAAACTGGAATGGAAACAAGGAGGTAGTTATTTATATACTAATTCACTGACGGACATGCTTACTCGCAGCCCGTTATGCGTTAGGCTCGAAAGACAGTAACAAAGAGCTCCCCAAACCACTACGTTCTGCGTTTTCTTCTGGACCTCCCCCCCCCCCCCCCCCCCCCCCCCCCAAGTCAATTTCACGGCCTTCAGTTGTCCATCAGCTGTCAGTCACCTGGTGTTTGGGGTCTTCCTCCAGCGCGTTTTCCAAGTGCTTATACACGACAGTATCGGTATTCTTCTAGTGTTGACACAATATAGTAGATGGGTTTCGTGCTAGAGACTAGTATTGATTCATTCAGCTGTAAAATCAATCGTCCAGTATTTGTTGCGTCGAGTCTCTCTCTCTCTCTCTCTCTCTCTCTCTCTCTCTCTCTCTCTCTCCTTCATAGACATAACACAGGCGCGCGCGCAGCACACACACACACACACACACACACACACACGCACACGCACACGCACACACACACATACAGAGAGAGAGAGAGAGAGAGAGAGAGGGCGGGGGGGGAAGAAGCTCAAATTAGCTCGTGCACGCCCACAAGCAAGGGCGCTAATTTGAGCCTCTCTCTCACTCTCTCTCTCTCTCTCTCTCAGTGTGTGTGTGTGTGTGTGTGTGTGTGTGTGTGTGTGTGTGTGTGTGTGTGTGTGTGTGTGTGTGTGTGTGTGCGTGGTTGTCTGTTTGTGTGTGTGTGTGTGTGGTTGTCTGTGTCTGTGTGTGCGTGACTGTGTGAACACGGAAAACACAATAATAACCGGAGAAGGAAGAATATGGGGGCGTGTAAGGGAGCGGGGTGCGAAATCGGAGGCATTGATGATGATTTGGGAAAGGGAGTGGTGGGGGAGGGGGGGGGGGGGGGGGGGGGATGCTGTTTATGAATCAAACAGGATTGCGATAGGGGGGTAGCCAGTTCATTAATCAGTGAAGTTGAGAATACAACAGTCGTAATTTTTCTTCATTTTTTGTTTTTAAGGAAGGAGAAGATGGGTTGGTGGAAAGGGGACTTGAGGGGGGTGGGGTGGGGCTATGAGGTGAAGGGAAGGCGGGGGGAGGGGGGAGAGGAAGGGTGCGGGAGGTTGTGTGTGTGTGTGTGTGTGTGTGTGTGTGTGTGTGTGTGTGTGTGTGTGTGTGTGTGTGTGTGTGTGTGTGTGTGTGTGTGTGTGTGTGTTGGAGGAAAGAACGAGCCTAAGCCATCTGTCCTCATCGTCATTTTTCACAAAATTACCATAAACCTTCCTGAACCCAAATAAGGACCCTCCCCCTCCCCCCCCCCCCCTCCCTCCCTCGTCTCCACTCTTCTCTTCCACTTCCCACACGCGCTCCCCACTCTCCCCTCTTTCCCTCTACCCCATTTCACCCACCAGCTCAAAATGTCTCGTTTGCGTTCGGGGAACACCACCAAGAGAGTCCATGTCTCACCAAGCCGGCGTGGAAAAGGCCTTTGATGTATTGTTCGTGCCAAAGGCGGTCGACCTAAACGTCAGTGAAGCGTAAGAAGAAAAACATCGTTCGAGCGTGTCCAAAATCACGAAGTTCATAAGCCTGCCAATCGGCGATTTGTGATCTTATCGGGTACTGATCGTCAGGATTGGGCATATATATATATATACAATGCTGAACAATTAGTGGGGGAAAAAACAAGTGCAGGTTAGCAATTCTTCCATCATTATAGTAATGACTTGGCAAAGATTTTGAAACTGAGAGGAGAAAAAAAAAATCAAAGATGAAGTAAATGGGAAAATGTATATCATAAATATGAAAACCCTTCACTAGCTGCAATCCCATCGCAATTATATATCGTCAGGATTGGGCATATATATATATATATATATATATATATATATATATATATATATATATATATATATATATATGCCCATATATATATATATATATATGTATATATGCCCATATATATATATATATATATATATATATATATATATATATATATATACAATGCTGAACAGTTAAGTAGTGGGGGAAAACAGGTCCAGGTTAACAATTCTTCCATCATTATAGTAATGACTTGGCAAAGATTTGAAACTGAGAGGAGAAAAAAAAAATTAAAGATGAAGTAAATGGGAAAATGTTTATCATAAATATGAAAACCCTTCACTAGCTGCATGAGGAAACTATCGCAATCCCTATCGCAATTATATATATATATATATATATATATATATATATATATATATATATATATATATATATATATATATATATGTATGTATGTATATACTTTTTTTTTATTTTCTAAGGACGAAAAAACAACGATGAAATTTAAACAACCTTCTTTAGTTGCCTCACTTTGCAAGTCAGAAAGCCGATCTTTTACAATTTCATACAGAAGAGGTTTTTTTTTTTTTTTTTTTTTTTTTGTCTGTACCTATCAGAAACCCCAGTGCCGTCTTTTGTTTGGTAGCAAACCGATTAGAATTCTTTCTACGAGTAAATGATGTCTTCCTTAACGGCCTTCTGATTTCGTTAGGCCGGTCTGTGTGTGTGTGTGTGTTGTACTTTTCTTGCCCGTGACTAAACTTCGTTCCTTATTTTTCTTTCAGTCTATCTGGGAAAACAATTACGCATTCTTTGAATTAACAGCCAAGGTAACTTTTTAATCTTACCCCCCCCCCCCCCCCCCCCCCCTTTTTTTTTTTCTCTCCTAACCTGTCCTGTCTTACAGTACAGCAACGATACATTATCATGGTGTTTCCATAGAAACATCGAAAGGCACACAAGAACAAAGATTAAAAACAAAAGCTTAAATTTCACATGAAAACCATGGAATGACGTCATCAGTGACGATTTAAGCGACACGAACAAAATACGTCAGAATGCAGCTCTTTTGGGTAATCATTGTTTTCTCTCGCCTCAAGATGGTGCTAGGGTGAAGCGATTCAGTCCATCGTAATGGCGTTGGTACACTGCTTGCTGCATCATCCCCGGCTGTGACGTCTTGGCGAAGTTCCAGTGACGGAAACAAAGAAAAAAAAAAATAGGATGCAGGCACAGAAGAAGGCAGGACAGAAACGGAATCGCCATGCCAGTATTAAAGACAAACGTACGTCAATAGTTCTTGGTTGTTGTTGTCGTTCCGAGCCTGTCGGTCTGGGCCGTATAACTATATAAGCAATTTCTTGTTGAGCCGATTGGCACGGTCAGTTGATGAATGCACCGTTAGTGTCACTGTCTGCCCGTACAAAACTGTCACTGTATCAGGCATCAAGTCCACAATCGAGGTTCATGTACTCGGTTGTACATAACCCCAGTGTAACCTGCTCAATAGATGCTATTGGGACGTGAAAATTCCGCGTTGATAGGCCGACCCACTTCCCCGCCGACCTTCTGGCGTGTGACTAAAATGCCGGTTATCCGCCGCAAACATGGCCTGACAGAGAGTCATCGCATAGGCCTATGCATCATACATGAAGGAAGAGAGAAACAAAGGCAGTATAACATAGGCTAGTGGAAAGAGGTTAGGCTACTGCAGGCTGCTTTGCTCAACTGAAGTCCCAAAGTGCGCCTTCACTTCGGCAGCGCGAAATTTATGGGGGGGGGGGGGGGGGGGGGGGGGGGGGGGGGGGGGGGGGTGAGCGTGAGCGTGTGTGTGTGCTGATAGCGGGTCAAGGGGAAGCGATGACCATGTTCACTCGATCTGTTTGTCACTTTTTGTCTGTTCACGTAACTTCTCGCGACCTTAAAGTTTTGGGATCAAATGACCCGGTGTGTACTCAGAGACCTCGCTTATCACTCAAAAACCTCAAGTATATTTTAAATGGTAATTAGAAGGGCCAAAATTTAATCACTGAAAAAAAAAAATCGTAGCTTTCTTTTCAGATGTCCGATTGAGATACTTTATGCACCATATAACTGCAATTGTTTACTCTTTCTGATGGTGGTGCTTATTTTAAGATCTAGCGATATGTATTTTTCATGCACGTCCCTGTCATCCTTCAGTACTATATTTATGTCTAAATGTGTCCGCGCTGCGTTTGCCGACCGGTCTCAGAGGCCTACTTTGCGCCACTTCAAATCACACCACCTATGATTACAGCCGCCGGAATCGCAGCACGCCAATTGATGCAGGTTATTTTCATGACGTTGTCGGCTCTTTACATTTATTCTGCAATTCTGCCGGCAGCATCTGAGTCGCAGAAACGTTCAGGAATCAGGGCAAAAAAGATGTCGTGAGACATAAGGTCAGGTGAAGAGTTGCAATAATAATAATTATTCATGGCAGTCTTATATGGGATTATTTTGTCTACCATTATGCTACGTTCTATGGCGGCAAGTAATTCACCACATCTGCCGTTTTGTTCACCACTGTTAGAGCTGGGTTTGCAGCCATTGCTGATTGCGCGCCTGAAGATAAACTTTTCAGGGGAAGCAACTATGGATAAGCTGCAGTTATTTCCCTTGTTGGTTACAATTTCTCTCTCTCTCTCTCTCTCTCTCTCTCTCTCTCTCTCTCTCTCTCTCTCTCACACACACACACACACACACACACACACACACACACACACACACGGATGCACACACACGCGCACATATATAGCACACACGCGCGCGCGCGCGCATATATAGCACACACATGACACACACACACACACACACACACACACACACACACACACACACACACACAGGAGAGTGAGAGAAAGAGAATTAATTGCTTCAGTTCTGGTTCAGCATCTTTTCATTTATAATCCACTTGATCTTTTATGCAAACAAGACGTCTTTGAAAAATGCAGGTGAAACTTGATCTTTTGTGCAAACAAGACGTCTTTGAAAACTGCAGGTGAAATAGTTTCTTATTGCTTTTGTTTATTGTTTATGCACCAGCGTGTTCGGCTATGTGTGTGTGTGTGTGTGTGTGTGTGTGTGTATCCGTGCGTGCATGCATGTATGCGTGCGTGCGTGCATGAGTGCTATATATGTGCATGTGTGTGTGTGTGTGCGCGCGCGCGCACGCACTCGCGCTTGCATGTGTGTCCCTATGGTTATACATAGTAGTGTTGTCATTCTGTGCTCACTTCACGCCCACAAATACCTGATGTTAAGTGTTGCGTAGAAGAGAGGGAACACGCTTTCTAGCAAATGGATGTTTTTGTGTCTTCTTTCTTTCCCGCTTCTTTCGTTCCCGTTCTTCTTTCTTTCATCCTTTTCTTCCATATTTACTTACGGTTTTTGCTTAATTCCGTCGTTGCTTTATGCCTTCATCGCTTTTCGCTCTCTCTTTCCTCTTAAAATTTTACCTCTTTCCTTTTCTTTTCATTCTTTCCTCCTTCCTTCTTTTTCTTCCATGTCTCATTATTTTCCTTCCTTTCTTTCACTCCTTCTTTCTCTCTTCCTATCCCTGTTCATGTTCGTGTTCCTTTCTTCATGCCTTCCTTTCTCCTTTGCTTTATTCTTCCCTTTTTTCTTCTTTGCTTGCTTCTTTCTTTTCTTCCCATATTCCTTCCTTTTTTTCCTTTTTATTTTATGTTTACTTCAACGGTTGTTCAAGGATGCGTGTTCTGATCCAACATACACAGGACAACTACTGACAGACAATACATTCTGAATCGCGCAGCCGGCGTGAGCGAGCGTCCCTCCTCCGGAGGGGCAGCAGCAGCACCGCCACGTTTATATCCAGTGACAGTCCCCATGAACTTGCGGAACCGAAGACTCGCAGGACCTCACCATGGGCATGTACTGGAGGAGAAAAAAACGAAACTAATGTCGCTTGAAATCCCCGATGTGTTCATTTTTATAGGGAGCATGGAGCATTGGGGGAGGTATCAGCCTAGACACACACATACACCCCCATCCCCAGGCATTTTCATGCGGGGGCATAAAAGTTCGTTGACTGTGTTTGCTGAGGAGGCCAGAGTGGGATGGAATCCACTGTGTGTGTTCAGAACTGCTGGAGATGGCCGAGGCGCCTCTGCGGGTGGGGTCGTTCATCTTGCAGAGGTTCGGAAAAGGATGTCGGCACTTCCCTCCGGACCAGGAGAAGGACGTGTCGGGCATTTTAGCCAGTGTGAGTTCCTTGCAGTGCTCTGCTCTCTCTCTCTCTCTCTCTCTCTCTCTCTCTCTCTCTCTCTCTCTCTCTCTCTCTCTGTATGTATGTATGTCTGTCTCTCTCTCTCTCTCTCTCTCTCTCTCTCTCTCTCTCTCTCTCTCTCTCTATTATTCTATAGGTTTTCTTCAATGACTCTACGTTTTGCAACATTGACTGTAAAGCACATAGAACCTGCTAGTGATCTTTTTCTTGCCCAGTAAACATTAAATACTGCTGCTAGTAAAACTTATTTTTATACTACTACAACTTCTACAACAACAGTAGTAATAATAATAACAACAACAGTAGCAGTAATCATAGCTGTTGTTATCATCAATAATAACTTGTGGTGTTGTTTTCGTCTTTTTGTTTGTTGTTGTTATTGATGATGTAATTGTTGTGGTTGTTAATATTATTATCATAAGTTTCAAAACGGAGTGACTGAGGGCGGAAAATGAAGCAAGATTTAGAAAGAGAGGGGGTTACTTACCGCCAAGGACACTGACAAACATGCTTGTCTGTGTCCTTGGCGGTAACTAACTCCCTCCCCCCCCCCCCCCTTTCTAAATTATTGTCATAATTAATAGTATTTGAAAAAAAAAATCATATATTCATAACCTCACCTAATTACCTCTAATTCATCCCTGTGTAGTTCTGAGCGAGTTTGTCTCTGTTTGGGCAGATCCTCAAACGGTATGATTGCTGTTACTGATGGAGGCACGAACCGGTGCAGAAACTAACATCGACCGGCTGATAAAGCGTCTGAACACGTAGGTATTGTCTTCAGACTGTTTATGCATTGGTTTGTTGGCTGCATCTCATAGTAAGTAGCAGTGGTGTAGTAGTAGTACTGATAAAGCGTCTGAACACGTAGGAATTGACCTTACACTGTTTATGCATTGGTTTATTGGCTGCATCATAGTAAGTAGCAGCGGTATAGTAGTACTGATAAAGCGTCTGAACACGTAGGAATTGACCTTACACTGTTTAAGCATTGGTTTGTTGGCTGCATCTCATAGTAAGTAGCAGCGGTGTAGTAGTAGTACTGATAAAGCGTCTGAACACGTAGGAATTGACCTTACACTGTTTAAGCATTGGTTTGTTGGCTGCATCTCATGTAGTAGCAGTGGTGTGTAGTAGTAGTACTGATAAAGCGTCTGAACACGTAGGTATCGTCCTTACACTGTTTAAACGTTGGTTTGTTGGCTGCATCTCATAGTAGTGGCAGTGGTGTCGTAATGGTACTGATAAAGTGTCTGAACACGTAGGTATTGTTCTTACACTGTTTAAGCATTGGTTTGTTGGCTGCATCTCATAGTAGTAGTAGTGGTGTAGTAATAGTACTGATAAAGCGTCTGAAGACATAGGTATTGTCCTTACACTGTTTACCCATTGGTTCATTGACTGCATCTGATAGTACTAATAGTGTAGTAGTAGTAGTAGTAGTAGGTTGTAGTAGTAGTGGTGGTGGTGGTGGTGGTGATGGTTGTAGTAGCATCAGCACTAGTAGTAGATAAAGAGATAGTAGCGGTAGCAGTAGAGGCAGTAGCAGTAGTAGACGTTGCAGCAGTAACAGCAGCAACAGTAGTAGTAGTAGTAGTAGAAGAAGAAGAAGAAGAGGGAGAAAAACAAGAAGACGTAACACTCACACAAAATTAATTAGGGCCAATTTACCAGCCAGTGTGGTTGCAGGGTAAGAGATCGTGCTTTCGAATCGCCTAAGCGGCTTTGTGGGCCCTCGGGACCATGGCCAATCCTACACAAAATTAGTATGCTCGAAGACTGCGAATCACAAAATAGAGTTTTTCAAATTGATGGATGCGTGTCTGAGAGTGCTCTTAATACATCCTGACCAGCACTGCAGGTGGTCAGTATCCTTCCGGCCCGGTAGACTCCGGTGAAAATGGAACTCCAGAGCATCATCTTCATCGCCCTTGTCCTGATTCTGCGGGCTGTTCGTGTCGAAGTCTGGTGGTGATTTCCATCTCCGTTGCTGTTGTGAACACGTGTTCAAATCCTCGGTTTCGGCGGGTCGGTGCCTAGACGTGGCGGCGTCATTTGGACGGGGGGCCTTCAGTCATCCTGGCTCGTCGACTAAGCTATAATTGTCTGTAGCGGTCTTCGTAGCAGATGTCCTGCATATGTTGGATCAGAACAGGCACCACTGTACAAAATCGAAATGACACGGTAGCAGTGCAGTGTCTCCGATGGTGGGTAGCCAAATGACGGTCTGCCTGTGTGGTCGCTCCCTGCGGACTGCCGATGCTGGGGCGGCGACAGGACGAACCAGGGTGTGGCTGTGTATGTGAGGAAACTGGACTGAATGGTGTGTTGGAGTAACGCCACATAAGAGATTCAAGTGACACAAGTTAATAATAACAATAATAATGATAATAATATTGACAAATAATAATAATAATGATAATGATAATAGTAATAATAATGATAATATCGACGTTTGTTCAAAAAACATGTCGGGAGTCGCCAGTCAAAATGTTTGGCTTTGAATGCTCGCGCACCGTTCCAAGTTTTTCCTGTGCTCGATTTTCGATTTAACTACCATAATTAATATGCTATCTCCACCCCAGGCCCACCCCATTACCACTAACCTTCCCCTCCTTTTCGTCCTCCTTGAAAAGAAAAGTGAGGGCCGGAATGGGGAAAGGAGGGGTGGAGGTAGAGGAATGAGAAGGAAGACAACGGGAGGAAGTTTAAGTTTGTCCCGTTTATATCCTGTAACTGAAATCTGTAAATTTACATATCCTGTTGAAACCGTGCATAGGAATTGACTGCATTTTCCATATCATGTTAAACAATTACATGGGAAGTAATTGAGACTCAGACATATTCTATTATTAAAATAAAGAATCTCTCCCTCTCTGAATTAGACCTTGCTGACGACATAGCTACCGTGGCAAATAACTCTGAAGATCTACAGTTGCTTGTGAACATTATCTATTCAGCACACCTCCAGACAACTCTTGAGTTTCTCATCGGTGCCAGAATGACGAAGAACATGCAGGGCGATTAGAAAAAAACAAAAACAAACAAAAAAAAAAAAAAAACCCAAGGTCTTCGTTGACTGGAAGAAGGTTGTGGAGGTAATGAACCTCACTTGCTTTGGCAATTTCATCAGCAACGCCAATGATCTGGAACAAAATCTGAAATACTAAATCATATTTCAGCAGCAGCACTTAAACAGCTGAGCGAAATATAGAGCAGCAAGAAGTTTCGCTTGGAATGTGACTGAAGTCCTCCAGTTCGATTGCGACATGCTTGCTGCTCTACAGCTTCGAAACCTGGCAAATCAAGAATCAGCCAGGAGAAAAATCTGAGCGTCTTCATCGCCTTCGTCAAATCCTGGACATCCAGTGGAATGACGTTGTAACGAACGAAGAGATCATGGACATAGCCAACACATTCACCGTGCCAACCCGCCGTCTGCAGACAACGACTCTGCTGGTTTGGGGACGCCTGTAGGATCCCACGACAGGACTTGAGAATCAAGCCGTTCAGTGAACAACGACAGGCCTGAGAAAGCGAGGGCAGCTTTTTTGGTGAAATGGCGGCAGAGTAGTCAACAGACGTTGAAGGGTCTGTCACCGGGAGACTGTGAGTGTGAGTCAGGAGTAGTAAAAAAAAAAAAAAAATTGGGGGGGAAAATACGAGGATGGAGGACCCTCTACCCAAAAAAAAAAAAAAAAAAAAAAAAAAAAAAAAAAAAAAAAAAAAAAAAAAAAAAAAAAGTGGGAGAAAATGCAGGAATGGAGAACCCACTAATAAAAAATGCAAAGCATATAAACGTAGTCCCAGTTTATCTTGAATACGCGTGAGATATTCCATAAAGAGGAAAAAACCGTTTTGGGCCGTTTTAGCCGTTAGTAACGGATATAACGGTTAAACAAAACTTTGGGCTTCATCCGTGACCCACACTGAACATACCTACAAATTTTCAGAAAGATCGGCCGAGTACTTTCTGAGATTTTCCATAAAGAAGAAAACCGTTATGGGTAAAAATAAAACATCTGGCATCATCCGTGACCCACAGTGAACATATCTACAAATTTTCAGAAAGATCGGCCAAATTCTTCTGAGATATTCCATGAAAAAAGAAAAAACCGTTATGGGCCTTTGTAGCCGTTAGTAACGGATATAACGGTAAAATAAAACATCGGGCATCATCCATGACCCATAATAAAGATACGTGCAAATTTTCAGAAAGATCGGCCAAGTACTTTCTGAGATAGTCCATAACGAAGAAAAAAAAACTTATGGGTCGTTATTGCCGTCAGTAACGGACATAAACGATTAAATAAAACATTGGGCATCATCCGTGACCCATAATGAACGTACCTACAAATTTTCAGAAAGATCGACCAAGTACTTTGTGAGATATTCCATAAGAAGAAAAACCGTTATGGACTGTTATAGCCATTAATAACGGATATAACTGTAAAATAAAACATGGGGCGTCATCCGTGACCCATAATGAACATGAAGATCGGCCCTGTAGTTTTATCTGGAGCGAGTGGAACACATTTTGACCACAGACGGACAGACAGACACACAGACAGCATTTCGTTCCCATTGTAAAGTCCTCCATGTTCTATAAGAACTGGGAGTAAAAGAAAAAAAAAGGAAAGAAAGTAAAAAATCAAAATTGGAGGTTGGAGGACAAAGAAAAGAAACGAAAATGACCCTATCCACCGACCATGTCATTTTCTCTCATGTTATGGTAATATTAAACACACAGTTTTTTTTTCATGTATTGTGGGGCTAGAAGGAGAGGGGGCGGTGATAAAACAGGGGTAGAGAGAGTGCACCGGTTAAGGGGGATGAGGGGGGGGGGGGGGGGGGGGGGGGGCGGGAGCTTAGGGAAGGGTCTATGCTGCCCAGTGTCCCAGTGAAAAAACTGTTGTTTCTGTGGTGGGCGATCTTCTGTATTCAGCCAGTGAAATAAATGTATGGGCATAGAGCCCATCATTGTAGTTGTTTCGTCGTTTATTCATGTTCAATTTAGGTTCACCCTGTCATCTTTTTCATTTATTAGTTTGCTCATTCTGGCTTGTTTTCTCTCTTCCTTTCGTTCCTTCCTTCGTCTGTTGGTAGGTCAGATCGTCCGCTCCTGCATCCACTTCGTTTATTTTAAATTCATTCATTTTATTTGTTCAGTTCATTCATTCACTCTCAGTCTTTCTTTCATTTGTTCATTCAATCATTCTATTTCTTTTGTTGCTTCTTTTCGTTTTTTTCCTCTCATTTTTTCATGCACAATTTTGTTGTTGTTGTTGTTTAAAAAAAAATCTATTCATCATATATGTGTTTGACTTTTTCATCTGTTGATTTCATCTGTTCATTCTTTCTTTCCCACTTTCGTTCATTCAGTCTTTTCTACGTTCATTCAATTCATATCTTTTGCTTAGTCAATATCTCTTGCTTAGTCAAGTCCCTCTCTCTCTCCCCCTCTCTCTTCTCCCTCTCCATACACACACATGTGTTTATTTATTATTTGTTTGCTTGCTTATTTATTCATTTGTTTGCTTACTTATTTATGGTTGTTGTTCTCCAGAGTGGACCGACAAAATCCCTTCGAGTTTGAGGAAAGTGAAGCCAAGTGCCAGATACACGGAGTAATGGAGCATTACTGCTTCTTCTACAGGTATTGCTTGTCACATCATTTAGTTACTCCTTTCTCCAAATACTTCAAGGGATACGGAGGGGGGGGGGGGGGGGGGGGGGGGGTCATGATGGAAACTTAGTCAGTCAGGGATCTCACACACACCCTCTATGCTCAGTCATGGGCGACAAGGTAGAGGTGACGTCACCAGTCCATTCCTTGACATTTACTTTGCTGTGTCTGTGTAAGGCCCCCGCCCTATACTGTACCCTGCAGAATGATATTGAACAGAGAGAATTATAGCTAAGACAAACTTCACAATCTCTTTAAAGTGGAAAGTCGTGTCAGGTGCAATAGCAATCACAATGAAAGAAAAGGGCAGAACAGCGGATGTATATGCGAAGCAGTAGAAAACATTTATGAATGTTTAACATTAAGACACATCTCTTGTAACTATAATACCGTTTTGGGGATATACATAATTAACCATTTCTCACTGTTGAACATTATTACACACCTTGTGTAATTAAAGTACCGTAAAAAGTATAAATCGCTACCTTTAAATACAAAAGTGGAGAGGAAAAAGTAAAAAATGCCCCCCCCCCCCCCCCCCCCCAAAAAAAAAAAAAAAAAAAAGAAAATGGTTAAAGGAACCCACTCCCATCCCCGCATACACACACATACATACACTTCCACCCATGAACATCACATCATTGGTTACCTACACCCACACCCATCCCACATATACGCACTACAGCAGCGCGTACACGCACACGCACACACTTAAAGTGGCACACCGACGTTTATGACCACTCATTCACACAAGCGCTCGGATAAAAGTATTAAGAAGAATAAAACACAAATTGATCTGGAAATAAAAGATTTTCGTGTCAAGATTTAACGGTCATTATCCTAAAACGGCGTCCTGGTGGTACATGATCGCAGCACTGGGATATACACATGGCTGTCATCGCATACAATTTGTCCTGCCTTTCCTGCAGCTCTTGCACGCCAGCTTGCCTTGCACCCACACCTTTACAGCACACATTCATTACACCGCCCAAAACGGGCTTGCTTCACCCACTCATACCAGCATATGAATGAAACTGTGAACAACGATTTCATACGACAACGATAATAAGTTTTAACATCTTTGAACAGATCCCAATATGTCTGTGCCGGTATGGACAGAAGATTCATGATTGACATTTTTATGTTTATTGTCAACGTTCCAGTCAAATATTAATTGTTGTCTACAGCTGTATTCTCACGCCTTCTCAATGCTTTGGCCACCATTATGACATTTGTTACCGGTGGAGGGCCCCTTACGAAATTAACTGACATTTCTTTTCGTTTTTTAAAAAAATATTTTGGATCAAGATAATTTGTTTTACACCATGAACAGAACTTCATGATTTCATCAAAATAGAGTCAGAGTTGAAAAGATCTCGATGGCAAAATCGTTAGATTATTCATGGATGGGAGATTTGTACGTATCTAGAGTCGCAGACAGCTCTGTATCTTGAAGTGTCCCAGCAGAGGTAGGGAGTTGAGAAGAGATGGTAGGCTGAAAACGGGGAAATTGTGCTTTGTTCAACAGAAAATGACAATCAACAGCGTAAACTACAGATCAACATCTAAATCAAACAGTCTTAGCTAAGAGATTAGGTCTTACTGTGTTGAAAGCAGAAGGGAAATCAGTTTAAACAATAAAGGAAGGAGCCTTGATTGTGTAAGTGGAGGATACTATTGAAAAGGGAGGGTCAAAATAGCGGTATGAATGGTTATAAGCAAATTGGAGGGGATGGAGGTGTTGGCTTGTAAAAGTCGAGTGTTGAATAAAAAAAACCGTTGGATTTTTTTCTTCCTTCGAACTCCCCTCTTCTGACAGCTAGCCTAGCCTAACAAACAAATTGACACTTTACCCGTGACAACAACAGAGACAACACCGGTCTGGATTGGACTGGAACGACAGACCCAACTATTTCTCGCATGCTGACCGCAAGATGTACCAAGCCACATTTCAGCCCTCACCTGTGTGTGTAGACTCAGCAAGCTGAGCGTGATCGATGTTCACCGTTACGGAGAGGATCCCTTCCGGGGAACAGGCTGGGCCAGGAACTCGCAATCCTCCAGAAACTCCACAAAGGTGGACCGCAACTCCTCACCAGACTCCAGCAGAAGAAAATCCCTACCGGACTGGGGCCACTGTGCCGGTTCTCCCTCACTCCCCTCCATGAGGACGGACCAAGCAGAGCCAGCAAACGGCGGGAAAGGTCAGGGCGCGCCTCAGAAATCTGCTTCAGAGAGGGTGCAAATGAAAACCAGGCGGGCAGTCCCGCCTGTCCATCAGCAGGAAAGAGGAGCGCCCTGGCCTGCCCAAAGAAGCGGGCACACCCTCGCCTGAGGACTGGACGGCAGGTGGGAGGTGTCGCGAATGCTCGCGGCCGTTGAATGGAAGTCCAGACGTCAGGGCGGTTTGTCAGTGTGTTGAGAACAATGGTGTCTACAGCACAACGCCCGGCTCAAGGGAGGTCGACCAGGGTGTCGATCAGGAAGACCAGGACGCTAACAGGCGTCAAGAATCGTCTGAGAGTGATCCTTCGACGTCTCTGAGGAAACCATCCATTCTAAAGACCTCGCCTGCTTACAGCCCTTCTGCCACTCCAAAGACCTCGGCTGCGTACAGCCCTTTTGCCACTCCAAAGACCTCGATTGCTTACAGCCCTTCTCCAAAGTCCACTGTTTCTGATCAGCCCTCCAAAGGTCAGACGTGTGGCATAGCTGGCGAGGAGGAAGACGACTGGGTGGACCACGAAGTCACCTTGAGAAAGTCCGCGCCCAGCTTGAACTTGCTGGATCAGCTGAAAGTGTCCTCTGGACTGTCGTCCTCTCTGTGGCATTTGGAAGAGGAGAGCAGCGATAGTTCGGGCAGCACGGTACTTCTGTTCGAGGCCAAGGGGCAGGTGACAGGCCAGCAGACTGGAGGGCAGGTGTTTCCCCTGGCCAGTCCTGACCAGTTTTCACCAGCCAACATGCCCGGCGACAACTTGGGACAAACGCCTGACGTGTCAGGCATAAGGAGTAGCTGTCGGATCACAAGGCTTGTCTCTTACCCGAAAGCTGCAAACAAACCAGAATGGGAGAGAGCCTGCGAAGAGGCAGGAAATGGCAAGCTCCTCCTTGCCGGCCAGAAGTTTGGAAGGGAAGGGCAGCAACAGCGAAGTGATTGTGGCCACTCTTAGCGGTCCGGTGCTTGCGTCTGATGACCCCTCCTTGGCTAGTGATACACCCAAAAAGGTGTTTCTGGACCCCATTGTGTTCTCCTTTTCCGGGGTTCCCCCGTCACCAGCAGTGATCCCCGGGAAGAGTGTGCCACGAGGGGAATGTGCAGAGTCCGACCACTCCCAGGGTCCTGCCCAGCTGCGAGAGCAGCAGCCGCTCAGCCAAGCTCAGCTGCAAGATCAGCGTCAAGATGGAACTGAAATATATTATAGATCATCAGATGTTGCTAACATATTAGGTGGACTGAACATACCCTGGGCCAACATAGATGACACAAGTATAACAAGTGCTGGAGATGAAAGTGAGGAAATTGACACACCGCCAACAACGCCTACATCAGCACCAAAGATAGCAATGTGCTCAGTGAATACAGCCATGGGATTTGGGATCGGAATCAACAGAACAATCCTGCTCCTGAACCAGAAGACGACAGTGGTGACGAGGTTTCCGATTCTAATGTATCGGATGAGGTCGATGACCCGAAAAGTGAAGCAGACGAAGATGATGAAGCTGATAGTCCAGAGGTGTCCAAAAGTAAGGCTGAGGGGTCCAATGACAGCGACGAACCCGCAGGGTCGGTTCGATTCAGCAAAAGAGCCAGTTTGAAATATACCCCTAATCGCTTTCAGCATCTTTCAATAGCTGAGACGACGAACGCTCCTAGGAGACCCTTCCTGTGCTGTTGTTGTTCCCCGCGTACTTCGTCCAGCATCTTCCAGAAAGAATATAAAGTGAAAATAAAGGGAGATCCCAACTCAGAGTTTAGTTCTGAAGATATGCAATTGAAGACGGAAGTCCAGAAGAACCAAAATGCTTGTTCAAGACACACCTATATCTATGACAGTCTCCCAGTTCGGGTGAGACACAACATAAGTAACATCAGAATCACAAGACAAAACGAGCATCAAAGAATTTATGCAGCAGGCCACGTAAATAACACTGATGCGGTCTTTGATAACATGCGTACGTCTGACGTGATTACTACATGTAATACGGATGCAAAGGCGTTTATGGATAATTCTGATCAAAAATGCCTCGATACGAAACTCAGGTCTTACGTAGATCACAGCCAAAAGGTCGGTCGTCTTGGCTGGTACAGGTTGAATCAGGATTTCTCCCAACCCTTCACTTATCGTACGCCAGATTCCCAGAGCTCAAGATTTCCGGAATCCACGTTGCACATGACGGAAAGAAAACAAGGCCCATGAGGTGTGCCAGCCAACGCTCACAAAGCAGGAATGTCATGATTCTTGGGGCAAACCTCTCAGGGAGAGTGTCGCAGGACAGTCAGACAAAGCACTGCGACTCACGCCAGGAGAGGACAGGTTGCTCCGCCTTGATCGCTGAACACAGTCACGATGAGCTTGTTGACGAAATATACAGGGAGAACATGTCAGATGTTGGGACTGCCGGTCACACGAACGTACGATCTTCCGTCACCAAGTCTGTACGGAACACGCCCCGACACGGACAAACAGAGCGTGGAAAAACATGAAGACAGTGTTTTCATCGGCCTTGGACCTTCTGGAGTGGAACAGATGTGTGCAAAACACGAACATACTGGTTCCATCGAAAATCAAGGATACGTGACGGTTGAGAATGTACAATTAGAAACGCATGGTCAGTGTGCTGTGGATAAATTCTTCGCAGGTCACAGAAACTGACAGTTTTTCCATAACCGAACCTCTGGCGTTCACAGAAACAGAGCAGCGTGTTCCTTCTCCAGGCCCACCCTCCGGAGAGATCGATGATAGGTGGAAAGCCGACACCACCTTACCACCACCGAACACATTAAGCCGATCACCACAACTGACGAGGACTGATGAACACGTTCGCGACTGCTCAGACACTGCAGCGAACACATCTCCACTCGACGAGAGATCCAAGGCCCGTAACACCCGCACCAAAAAACCACACTCTGGAAATCACGCCACAGCATCAAACCGACAGAAAACCCATCAACTTCCGGTCAGGACGACCTCCAGCGTGAACGTCTTGAAGAAACAAAACCACGTGATCGGACGAGAATGAAATCCACAGACGGTAATGAATCAGAGAGGACGAACATCGACACCGTAACAGACGTGCGAGGAGGAATTTCCACCCTCCGCGCCCTCCTTGATCAAGGCAACAAAGGTGTACAAGGAGAGAACAGCCAGTCGTCAAGCCCCCGTCGTACGTGACAGCGGACGAACGTGAAACCTTGAAAAGCGAAAGTTCGGTTGCGAGTATGAACAGCCGAGGGAGAACTTCAACAGCAACGCGGACGTTAAGGACAAGAGGTCCGGTGCCAGGAGAAAGGACCCTCTGGGTGACGACGCCCTGGCCCAGGTCTTCTGCCGTGAACCTTTCGCTGTCCTCTTTCTGTCCCCCACCACCGGTAAGAGGGGTCTGCACTTCAAGACTGTCTGTCTGCACATACCTGTCCGTGTGTTAATTCGTTGGTGTGTTCATTTTATCAATGAGATGGCAGAACTGCGTGTGTATGTATGTATGTATGTGTGTGTGTGTGTGTGTGAGAGAGAGAGAGAGTGTGGGTGTATGTGTGTGTGTGTGTGTGTGTGTGTGTGCGTGCGTGCGTGCGTGTGTGTGTGTGTGTGTGTGTGTGTGTGTGTGTGTGTGTGTGTGTGTGTGTGTTTGATACTATGATGATAAAAAAAAGATGTGCCATTAACAAACTGGAAATGAAAACCATCTCTTTCTCAGTCTCTCTGTCTGTGAGTGTTTCTCTCGCTGTCCCTCTCTCTCTCTCTCTCTCTCTCTCTCTCTCTCTCTCTCTCTCTCTCTCTCTCTCTCTCTCTTTCGGTCTGTCTGTCTGTGCCATCCCCTTCCCCTCCCCATACCGTCTCTCTCTGGCTGCATCTCGCCCTTCCACTCTGCAAATGGTGATGGTATCTTCTTGACAGAAGGAGACAAATGTTTTGTTCAGATCGGTGGTAGTTGCGCAGTTATCGATTGTCAGCAGAACCAGACCCAAAGCTCCCACTGTCAGCATTGCGACTTGTCTGTCCACAGAGGTGACGTCATTTGCCGTCATCGCCATCCACACAGACCCCATCGGTGACGCCAAAAGGGAAGCGCTGGCCATAAAGCGTCTCTATGACGTCACTTCCAACAAGTGGCACATCGAGGTCAGTCTTGGGAGAGGAGGGGTGGCGGTGCGGGGTTGTTGGGTGGGGTGAGGCGGGGGACAAACACACACACACACACACACACACACACACACACACACACACACACACAAACACAACACTCGCTCACTCACTCACTGGCTTGCTCACGCACTGATAGAGAAAGAGAGAGGTAACAGCAGCAGTGTAAACTTTTTAGAAGTCGCCATTTTCTCTGCAATTACGTGCTTCTAGTCTTCAGCCGCATCTTACTGCAGCACATAAAGACCGCGGTAGATGCACTACTTCGCCAAGAGCAGGCAGGCTTTAGAGAGGGGAGATCATGCATTGATCACATTTTTGTCTTGCGCCAGATCCTCGAGCAGTCCCATGAATGGAACAGCCCACTTTATGTAATTTTCATCGATTTTGAGAAAGCCTTTGACAGTTTGCACTGCGCTTCTCTCTGGAAGATCCTGCGACACTACGGCATTCCCCAGAAACTGGTCAACGTCATCCAGTCCCTGTATGAGAGCTTCGCATCATCCACAACAACCAGCTGACGGAACCGTTCAAGGCGGACACCGGAGTGAAACAAGGCTGCATACTGTCACCGATCCTCTTCTCCCTGGCCATCGACTGGTTGATGCGAAATGTCACCGGGGAAAGCAACAGGGAATCCGGTGGACGTTGACCTCAGTCTTGGAGGACATTGACTACGTGAACGACCTGGGACTGCAGTCACACAAGCATCAAGACGCCCAGCAGAAGACAGACAGCCTCAGCGAGATAGCCAGCACCGTTGGGCTAAAGGTCAGCAAGAGGAAGACGCAGGTCATGAGGAAGAATGCCACAAACAACAGCCCCATCACCGCTAACGGCAAACCACTTGATGATGTTTAGGAATTTATATACCTGGGCAGCAAGATGACCACAGACGGCGACTGCAACCAGGAGATCAACGCCAGAATCAACAAAGCCAACCAAGCCTTCGCAATGCTCAGGCCCATCTGGAGATCCACCGTCCTCAGCATCCAAACGAAGATTGACTCTTCAAGATTAATGTCCTCAGCGTCCTCATGTATGACTCAGAGTGCTGGAAGACGACCGTCGCCATTGAGAAAAAAGCTGGAAGTGTTCCAGAACAAGTGTCTGCGACGTATCCTCAGGATCTTCTGGCCAAACATAATCTCAAACGAAGAACTGAGGGCTAGAACAGGAGTCTTCACAATACAGGACACCATCCAGGCGCGTCGATGGAGATGGCTAGGGCATGTCTGTCGCATGCCATCCAGCTCACTCCCCAGAACAGCCCTGTGCTGGACCCCCCGAGGTAAAAGAAAACGGGGACGACCGAAGGAAACCTGGCGCAGGACAATAGAAAGAGAGCTGAAAGACAAAGGACTGACTCTCAACACAGCCCCCCAGAGCAGCTGCAGACAGAGCCAGATAGAGATCTCTTGCCGTTGCCTCAAGCGCCAGCAGGCACGGAGAGAACTGATGATGATGATGATATTGCGCGTAAGCATGACGATGCAAATGTGAAAGGAACTCACGAACGCTGTATACATTTTTGCACGTGAACACGACGCTGCAGATGTGAAAGGAACCAACGGAAAGCTGCACACACAAATGGTATGTCTGTTCGTGGTTGATCCAAAAGGTGGGCGATGCCACGCTCCACGCTCAGATCTGCGACAGAAAACGCCATTTTTAAAGCAAGTTTCAAATGTCTTCAGGGATTTGGGGCTTATCTTGGAAAAACAACTGCGAAGTCTAAGGAACCCACTCTCTGAGAAAACTCCCACCTACCTCCTCCCCTCCTCTCCCCGTTAACAGTTCACTCCATCCTCGATACAAACAGGACAAAATATTGTCTGTAAGTACAAGAGTTCAGAAAGGACATTTTGTCTGTATATGGACCGTCACATATTTATTTTTCGTTAATTTTCCACACACCGTAAATGGTCACGTCTTCAGACTGACGCTTGACATGGTCAGATTTCTCACTCTCCAGATGGTTCCCGTATGCTGTTAACGAAGGGTTCCATTTTCATAACTTGTTTTCAAATTTTAGGTTCTCATTTTCTTCTTCTCTCTCCCGTTCTCCCCCATCATTTTTTCTTTTATTGAAATCTTTGCCAATCCATTCATGTAATGACGGAAGAATTGTTAGCCTACACTTGTTTTCCCCCACTACTAACTTGTGTTCAGCATTCTGTCTCGAGATTAAACAGCGCCGAAGTCTTTGAAGACAGTTAGGTCTTGCGGTCAGAAAATGTGTTGGAACAGGCATGAAGAAAAAAAAGCTCAAAACGATTGTGGGTGGGGTCGAGAGTGGGTCTAGGTGGGGAAAGGAAGGGGAGGAAGATTTAAATTAAATTAGGGGGGGGGGGGGGGGGGGGGGGCAGCTGGTGTCAAAAGAAGAGAGGCAGAAAAAAGGGGGAAAGTGCAGTTAGCGAAAATATTTAGGAAAGGACGGACACACACAAACACACACACACACGCACACGCACGCACACAAACGCGCGCGTGCGCCCAAGGAGAGCAGGGGATGGAAGGGATGGGGCGAGGGAAGTGGTGGTGGTGGAAAGGATCATTGAGGCCAAAAGGAACAAGAATGTGACTAACGGTCACTATCGTACAACCACTGCTGCTACTTCTGCTACTGTTGATGTTAGTGACTTGGGGGCGGTGTAAATCAACAGTGGTGTTCCTTTGTTGGCTCGAGTGTGCAACGAACCGAATGTTTTGATTATCTGCATGTTCGTTCTTTAATTTAACGTCTATAGTGATCTTAGACAGTATGTAAGTGTTATGTGTGTGTGCATGTTGTGTTTTTGGGTGTGGTTGGTGTGTTGATTTTAGGCGTACGTAGGTATGTATAATGCAATTAGGCCTAGATAAAATAAATAATAATTAAAAAAACAAACAAACAAACAAACAAACAAAACCCCACAACCCCCCCCCCCCAAAAAAAAAAAAAAAAAAAGAAAAAAAAAAGCCTCCACATAACTGAATCCAAAACTTTAAAAGAAACACTAAATAAGCAACTACCACCAAGATGGGGGAAAATAACATAGACGTTACCACCAGCCCTCTTCCTCTCCCATAACCCCCTCTGTCATTTCCTTCTGTCGGCCATTCTTCACAGCATACACATGGACATCAGATAAGTCTCTCTTCGTTCTTTATTTGTACTGTCCTAAATGTTAAATGTGATCTTTTTTTTTTTTTTTTTTTTTTTTTTTTCACTTGAAGAAGACCCAAGCGGTCGAAATGCATCGTGTCTTGTCCTGTACTTTGTTCGTCAATGTCCTCGGCGGCAACTAAGAGTTCCACGATACGTCTTTTAAAAGACTATAACTCTCATGTAAGGATAAAGGAATGCATACTTTTGTTACATCAGTCTCAGTGATAGCAGCCTTTTTGGCTAATTGGTCTAGGTCTACCCTTTCATTCGCAGATAATCCACAGTGTGATGGAACCCAACAAAAATCGACAAAGGAACCTTGTAAATGCAAAAGATGAATTAAGTGGTAAACTTCTGGTATGAGTTCTGCTCTCACACTTGTACTCGAAAATTTTATCTGCACGTGTGAGTGTGTGTCTGTGTGTCTGTCAGTCTGTGTGCGCGCGCGTGTGTGTGTATGAGTGTGTGTGTGTGTGTGTGTGTGTGTGTGTGTGTGTGTGTGTGTGTGTGTGTGTGTGTGTCCATGGCAAATCTAAACGCTGACATTTTCCCTGGTTTTACATGCGCTAGCAAAACCAAGCTTGCTGGAAAGATTTTTTTTAATGGCACTTTTCTAACCAGACGTTTTCCACACTTTGTGGTCAGTTACAAATACTATTTCATACATTGGTTAAAACAACGTACGTA
>JADBJO010004544.1:184792-194670 GCA_016801955.1 Conus betulinus
GCGAATATGTGTGTGTGTATTTTCATGCGTGATGCTTGCGCCTGCGCACGTTCGTGTGTTTGTGTATGCGTATGTATGCACGCGCGTGTGTGTGCCTTCGTGTGTCAAAGTCAGCTGGAGTCAGCGACCACTACCCGATAGAGATCCAGATCGCTGGCCTGGGTAGGTATACTACAGAGTAACACTGCTTGCAATGCATTATTGATGCTATTGTTGGTTTCGTCGCTGTTTTTACTCTTGAATTCAGGCTT
This sequence comes from Conus betulinus, assembly GCA_016801955.1. NCBI lineage: Eukaryota > Metazoa > Mollusca > Gastropoda > Neogastropoda > Conidae > Conus > Conus betulinus. The sequence continues at coordinate 185,044 of JADBJO010004544.1, forward strand.
TTTGTTCACCAAAAAGTTACAATCGAGATACTTGGGGAATGGGCTGATGTGGGTAGACTGGAACCACACAGATGAGTTTCATCCTCTTAGTGGATGCGTCCCTGAGAGGGTTTTCCATGTCAGATTTCATGACCAATACTGCAGGCGTCTATATCTTTCGGGCCTGATTGTCGCCGGGAAATATCATGACAATAAACGTAGAGCGCAGCCCTGTAAGACCATTCTACACAGGTACAGTGGAGGGTGGACATGTATCTCTCCATGACTCCCTGTCCAAGACCATTCTACAGGGTACAGTGAGGGTGGACATGTATCTCTCCATGACTCCCTGTCCAAGACCATTCTACAGGGTACAGTGAAGGGTGGACATGTATCTCTCGTGACCATGACTCCCTGTCCAAGACCATTCTACAGGGTGCAGTGGAGGGTGGACATGTATCTCACCATGACTCCCTGTCCAAGACCATTCTACAGGGTACAGTGGAGGGTGGACATGTATCTCTCTGTCCAAGACCATTCTACAGGGTACAGTGGAGGGTGGACATGTATCTCTCCATGACTCCCTGTCCAAGACCATTCTACAGGGTACAGTGGAGGGTGGACATGTATCTCTCCATGACTCCCTGTCCAAGACCATTCCACAGGGTACAGTGAAGGGTGGACATGTATCTCTCCATGACTCCCTGTCCGGAAAGCAACACAGATAGAAACTGTACGTTTCCGTAGAAATTTAGTCTGAGAACGCCTAAAAATTAGACACACCATTTTAAAACGATTTGCTGAGGGAGAGTCTATTTTTACAGACTGGCGCCGGCGTTGTTGGTCTAATTGTGGATAATGTACCTTATGTAGCAGACTGTACCTGTGGCACCATACTTCTGATTGCGGACAGGGCTTCATTTTTTTTTAACAGAGTGTAGCTTTGATATTGTTGGTATGAGGGCGTGGAGGGTATCTTGTGTAAGAGACAATAGCTATGGCATTGTTCTACTCATGGCGTAGAGGGTGTCTTTCTTGCAGAGATTGTAGCTCTGGTACTCTTTGTCTGGTTGTGCAGATGATATATTATTTCACAGGCTGAAGAAGTGACACAGCAGGTGTGAGTATGGAGAGAATGTCTTCTTTAATAGACTGTAGCTCTGATGCTTCTTCTGATATTTTTTCTAAATGTGGAGAAGGTATGTTTCCTTAACATATTGTGGCTGTGGCATTTGTCTGATTATGGAGAGGGTGTCATTTTCTTTCAACCAGACTAGCTCTGTCGGCGTCTTCTTCACCAGATTGTAGCTCTGCCCACTGTGGTCCGATTACGGAGAGAGTGTCTTCTTTAACAGACTGTGGCTGTGGCGCTGTAGTTGTAATTGAGGAGAGGGTGTCTTCTTTAACAGACTGTGGCTGTGGCACTGCAGTTGTGATTGTGATTGCAGAGAGGGTGTCTTCTTTAACAGACTGTGGCTGTGGCACTGTAGTTTGTGATTGAGGAGAGGGTGTCTTCTTTAACAGACTGTGGCTGTGGCACTGTGGTTGTGATTGCAGAGAGGGTGTCTTCTTTAACAGACTGTGGCTGTGGCACTGTAGTTGTGATTGCAGAGAGGGTTTCTTCTTTAACAGACTGTGGCAGAGGGCACTGTGTAGTTGTGATTGAGGAGAGGGTGTCTTCTTTAACAGACTGTGGCTGTGGCACTGTAGTTGTGATTGCAGAGACGGTTTGATTGCAGAGAGAGGGTTTCCTTGATGGGCAGTAGCTCAGGCAGCATGAGAGTCACTGACATTCAGGTTTAACGTCCTCGCCCACTTCAGGTCAAATGGCAGACAGGGTAAACCATCTCAGGAGAATCGTGGAAGAGGGAATAGAGGAGGACGGGAAGGTGGGCTATCTTACACGGCATTATTCCACCAGAACGACGACTACACGCTGAACGAGCAGCGAAAATGACTGTTTTTCTGTTGGGCAGCCAGCGGGAATCGAACCCGCAGGGTTTGAGTGGAGACTCCGTGCAGTGCCCACAACTGGGTCAAGTAGACACCCAACAGGTCTGTGATATTTGAAAGCGGGTTTCAGTGTTGAAAATGGGATGGAAAAAGAGGATTTTACCTTGACAGTGTCAAAAGTGGCTGTGTGACAAGAATGCTGAGGTCAGAAAGGCTTCATGCCTGGTCACGGTTTGTCCAACGGTTGTAATTCCGGTTATTGACATGATTCAGATCTTGGTGTTCTTGTTTTCTTTCTTTTTTTTAAATTTTGTTTGTTTGTTTTTGGGGGGGCGGGAGTTATTAACTGCGTCATGGTTAGGGGAAAAAAGTTTGATAATGTGCTATTCCTGTCGATGTGTTAACTGTTTGTCATTGTCGTTGGTGGCGGTTTCTTGTCGCCTTTAATTTACGAGCTTTACGAGCCTTAACGTTTTTTGATTTGGGCAAATGTAGTATAATCAGTTTCAAGCCATGGAACATTAATGGTACTACTCATCCTTTAATCTCTCTCTCTCTCTCTCTCTCTCTCTCTCTCTCTCTCTCTCTCTCTCTCACACACACACACACACACACACACACACACACACACACACACACACACACACACACACACACATGTACGCACTGCCACCACCACCACCACCGCGACCATCATCAATACCGCTATATAACATTGTAATCCTCGTCCTCATCCTCGTCCGCCTCCTCCTTATCATCATCACCACAACCATCATCGTTATCATCTTCACGACCGTCTTCTGCGTCGTCCCCTTCTCGACAAAATCATCGAACGGAAAGGACAACACTGACCCCCCACCCCCCCCCCCCCCCCCCCCCCCCCACCCCCCAACATCAGTTTTCCACGACTGTGACTCGCTATAAAACCCAAACCAACCCTAGCCAATAGATGACTCCACACAACACAAATCCTCTCTGATCAAATCGCCTGTGGAAAAACGGCTGTGCCACCCCGCCCCTGGCGCAGCCAAGACTCGGTGGCAGAAGCACGTGCGGGCCAGCGTGGGCGTGGTGATCGAGCAGACACAGGTGGTGTCCGCCGCCATGGCCGCCGAGCTGAAGGAGCTGGGCGTGAGGACCTCGGGCCGGGAGTCCGCCCTGTCCGCCGACTTCTCCCTGGAGGTGTTCACCGACGGCACCAGCAAGAGGAAGAAAGAGGTCTGCGGCCTGTGAGGGTGTTTAAGGGTTGGGGGAGGTGGGGTGGGAGGGGGGGGGGGGGGAGTTGTTAGAGGTGAGGGAAAGGCTGGGTGTGTAGGAGTGCGGGTGGCAGCTCTCTCTCTCTAGTCTGTCTCTGTGTCACTGTCTCTGTCTCTGTCTGCATGTCTGTTTGTCAGTCTCTCTCTCTCTCTCTCTCTCTCTCTCTCTCTCTCTCTCTCTCTCTCTCTCTCTCTCTCTCTCTCTCTCTGTTTCACACTCTTTCTCGCTCTGTCTGCCTCTCACCCTTTCTGTCTGTCTCTCGCACTCCCTCTCATACACACGCGCGCGCGCGCGCGAGCGCACACACACATCCACTCCTTCTATCATTATCTCGCTCTGCCTCTGTCTGTCTGTCTGTCACACACACGCGCGCGCGCACTCACACACACACACACACACACACACACACACACACACACACACACACACACACACACACACACACACACACACATACGCGCGCGCGCGCACACATATACCCCCCCACACACACCACATTCACTCTTTCTACCATTCTCTCTCTCTCTCTCCCGGCTGGGAGGTCGTGGGTTCGAATCCCATCAGAGTCATGTGGGTTTTTCTGCCCCGACCGGCTCCTACCCAGAGTTGAGTTTGCTGCAGACTCAGTTGGGAAGACTGGGACCACACAGTCGAGTTTCATCCACTTAATGGATGCGTTTCTGAGAGTGTTGCTCAAATTTCCTGACCAACACTGCAGGTGCCTGTATCTCTCGGGCCTGGTTGACGCCGGGATATATTATGAAAGGAAGCGTAGAGTACAGCCCTGTCATGTAGTCTCAGACCGAAATGAAATCCGTAGCATCATCAATCATCCTCATTCTCATCGATCAGCATTAAAAAAAAAAAATGTCTCGGGTTCTGTGGCCCTTCATGCCCTGCTCTCATGGTGACCTCAGTTTCGATGTCCTCTCCACGTCTGTGGCCTTGGTTTGGTTCCGCCGGGGTCACCGGTATCGGCGAGTCCATGGGGCTGTCGTTGGACGGACGTGGTGGCGCCCTCCTGAGGGAGAGCTCACTCACGCCGGCTCCGCGACTAAGCATTTATTGTCGTCAGTAGGGGGCTTAGTAGGTGGTGTCCTGCGTATGTTAGATCAAACAGGCGCCACTGAACGCCACCGAAGTGACTCGGCAGCAGTGCAGTGTCTCCTCCGGTAGGTTGCCTCTTGACAACTTGACATTGACTGCTCCCTGTGGACACACACACACACACACACACACACACACACACACACACACACACACACACACACACACACACACACACACACACACACACGCATACGCGCGCGCGCGCACACACCCCCCCCCCCCCCCCCCACACACACACACACACACACACACACCACATTTCACTCTCTACCATTCTCTCTCTCTCTCTCTCTCTCTCTCTCTCTGTGTCCACCTCTCCCACCACCCTCACTCTCTCGCACACACATACACAAACGTCCACTCTTTCTATCTTTCTCTGCATCTGTCTGTCTTTCTGTCTGCCTCTCTGTCTTTTACAAACACACACGCACACACATACACGCAAGCAGACGCGTGCAAACACACACACACACACACACATACACACGTACATGCACACACCAATTCTTATTATGATATCTCTCTCTGTCTCTCTCTCTCTCTCTCTGTCTCTCTGTGTCTCTCTCTCTCTGTCTCTCTCTCTCTTTCCCCACACACCTCTCCACTCGCACTTTCCTCCCCCCCCCCCCCCCCCCCCCCCCGCTCATCCCCACACCTTTGACCTCCCCTACTCTCTCTCCACCCCGCCCCCTGACAGGTCAGAGCGACACGGCGAGAGGTGACGGACGTGATCCAGGCCCTGAGAGACTTCCAGCGGACCTTCCCGGACATGCTGAAGGAACCCACCGTCTCCGTGGCGGCCTCCTACGTGGCCTCCTCCATCATGATGGCCTCCCCGGTCCACGGCTTCAGGTTCGGGTCCCAGGCGCCCACCTATGACGTGGAGCTGACGGTCTCGCTGCAGGAGCCGCTCCTGTGCCGCGTCAGCATTCAGCGCCCCCTGTGCGACGGCTTCCAGCCGGCGGAGAGACTTCCGGCACAGGAGAGTGGACTGGAGAGTAGTGTGTGAGGTGGGGGTGGGGTTTTTTGGGGGGTTGTTGTGTGATGGTGGTGTATGGGGGCGGAGATGGGGGGGGGGGGGGGGGGGGGGGGGGGGGGGGGGGGGCGTGTGTGTGTGTGTGTGAGAGAGACAGAGAGAGTTTGAAAAATGTGTGTGTGTGTATGAGAGAGAAGAGAGAGAGGGAGAGAGAGAGTGTCTGAAAGATGTATGTACGTGAGAGAGGTGGATGTGTATGAGACAGAGAAAGGAAAGGTCTTTGTCTGAAAAGTGTGTGTGTGTGTGTGTGTGTGTGTGTGTGTGTGTGTGTGTGTGTGTGTGTGTGTTTGCGCGCACGCGCTAGTGGAGGAAAAATTCAGACGGAATGATGATGGTTTACGATGCTTACTTGAACAGATCAGTATAGCTTAGTGAGGTAAGGCAAAAGGGGAGGTGGGGGGGGGGGGGGGAGGAGAGGGAGGATAGATTATAAAGAAAAGAAGGGATGACAAGAGTGTTGCTGAATTCTTGTAAACAGGAAAATTTTGTAGCAGTCTTGAGATGGTCAGATTACGGTTGATGATGTGTTTGGACTATTTGCCATTTTAGTATCGAGAGGAAGATTTGTACAACAAGCAAAGTGTTCAAATGGCTGATAATGAGGAAGGGGGGGGGGGGGTGGAGTGAGGGAAGAGTGGAGAGGAGAGAGAGAGAGAGAGAGAGAGAGAGAGGTAAAAGGCTGGAGATATTTCTGGATTTTGTAAGCGGACAAAACGCTAAAAGATTTAATCGCAGATCGTTGATCGCAGTACGCCATGTATTTTGCGGAGATTATTTCCCATCCTGTTTACAAAGGAATGGGAGGGGGTGGGTGGGGAGTCTCTCGACATGCAAAAACGCTGAGAAAGCGATTATTGAGGAGGGGACAAAAGGGGGGAAGGAATTGGGGGGGGGGGGGGGGGGGGGGGGGCAATGAGAGATGCTTCATTTTTGCAGACCAGAAGAAAATGGCAGCTGGGTTAAACTGATCAGATTAGGGTTTATTAGATTTTTTTTATTGACCCGTCATCCTTTTTGCAGAAAACTATGGAGGATGGAGTGGGAGTGTGAGGGTGGTTGTGAATATGCAGGGGGGAAGTTGGAATAGGTTGAAATTTTTTTTTTCTCATGAACTGGGAAAAAAAAAACAACTCAGGATTGTTGAAAGTTGTACATTTGAAATGTTTCATTGAGAAGCATCATACATTATGTAAATATAGTACTAGTCAAGTGAATTATTATTTTTTTTATACTGTTGAATGAAGCATTCATTTTGAAATTTCTCAAGAACATAAACTGGAAATGTAGGTATAATTACTTTGTACAAATAACATATATACGTTCATATGACATCAGACAAGCAAACGACATAAATCAGACATGTATATGTACAAATAATAACTTTACGCAAATCTGCGACAATAATTGTAATCAAACGCACGTGAATATGCATACATCTCATTATGTCAACGTACGACACAATAATTTTAGTTTTCTAACATGCAAACCCATGGAGCGTTATTAATATTAGCACTTTAGATAACGTTTTATCAGGGGAAGGGAGTGGCATTAGTTCGGGAGAGGGCGCAGGGGAGGTGGGTGGGGTGAGTAGTGTAGAAAGATTGGAACTGGTGTGATATATAACATCATATTTTGTTCCTTCTTTTTATTGTGGGGTGAATGTGTTGTGTCAGTGATATTGGGGACAAAAACAACAACAACAAGAAAGTATTCAAAAAGGTCGGTGAGTGGTTGGGACGGTTTCATTTATCTGGATACGTGTGTGTGTGTGTGTGTGTGTGTGTGTGTGTGTGTGTGTGTGTGTGTGTGTGTGCGCGCGCGTGCTTCGCTTTACCTCTCTAGAATAAAATGTCGCCACATCCATCTCAAGGCTGATTTGCTTGTTCGCTGGTAAAAATGTCATTAACTTTGAGCGGGGAATGACTGAATACCGAGACTGAAATCTGTTTTCCTGTATGGGAGGAAACTCTTCTTTTTGGCAAAAAACACTTCTAGTAGATTTTTGTCCCTTCGATGACAACGCACACACACACACACACACACACACACACACACACACACACACACACACACACACACACACACTCTCTCTCTCTCTCTCTGTGTGCGTGGGCGCGGGTTTGTGTATGTGTTGTGTGTGTGTGTGTGTGTGTGTGTGTGCGCGCGCATGTGCGTGCTTCTTTCCCTACCTGTGTGTGCGAAAGCGTACTTGCGTGCATGCGTGTGTGTGTGTGTGTGCGCGCGCGCGCGCGCGCTAAAGACGAAGAGATAAAGACTGTGCATGTTCGCGCCGACTGAGTGCATGCGAGTATATAGATGTCGGTGCATGCACGTGAAGAGACCTCACTTAGAATGTGCCATTTAAGCACCCTCCGACAGGAACTAGAGGAGTGCATCAGATATGATTGACAGAGCATTATGAAGTGGTAGAATTAAACAGAAAAATCAGACAACCGGTGGAAATCTGTGAAAAGTGTCAAATGTATATAGATAATGTGACAAAACATTTTAAAGTGAAGAGCGAGAAGTCTCAAAGTGTGCAGGTAAATACTGTCATTGGGGAACTCTCGTCGCTGCAGACACCCGGTACATTGCCGTTGATTTTGGCTCTAAGTCCGCCAAACCTGGATCTGATCGCTAGCCATTTAAACAGCCTGGGAATGTCAGTCGTTTTTCTTCGCATGAGAAATCTTATTTGTGGATCGTCTGTCAATGTCTTTTGAAGGACCACTCCCCTGTGCGAGCGTGTCTGCAAGATTCCAGTGTAGTTAGTTTTTTGTTGGTGTTTTACCTAAAAAAAAAAAAAAAAAAAAAAAAGGAAAGAAAGAAAAGACCACAGCAGTCCTTGCTTATCGGGTTTCTGTTTCAGTTGGCTACCTTTCATTTCTGCTTCCCCTTTTCGTCGCTTGGTCTGCCCATTCATTTGTAATTACCCATGTTGTGACGAGATCTAGCGAAACTTGATATTAGTACCAAGTATAGCCAAGAAACGAACTGCAAGGATACATTCTTTTCGTGTGTTCTAATTCATCTCTTGCTTCGTTCTTACAAGATTTGAAAGCTTGTAAAACAGATCATGAATCCATAAAGAATAATGCCTAAAACAGAGAGTTTGGAAAAATAAAGAGCGTTTCATACCTATGTTAATGGTAATAAGTTCAGTATGGAGATCGAACAGTTCAAGCCGACGTTATGTCTCCACATTTATTGCCAAAATAACAAAAGTCCCATCTACGAAACGGCTGTTTTTGTTCGAGACGGCATGCATAGACTTCCAAAGGAGTGAAGTAACGTTCATTGACAGATGCAGGGACAGAAGGCCCTTGATTTTTCTTCAAAACCTTAGAATTTGTGTCCAATTTAGGGATTGTTGGATAGGACAGTCGATCAGCTATATTTTGGACCAAAATGCAAGTAAATACGTGAAACAGTGAGCTAAGTAACGCTTATTCAGCTTATGATATTAAACACACGATTTGGTTTTTCGACAAATTTGCTTCTGACGTCACAGATCTCTCTCTCTCTCTCTCTCTCTCTCTCTCTCTCTCTCTCTCTCTCACACACACACACACACACACACACACACACACACACACACACACACACACACACATTTAAATAAGAGATCCTGATGATGCAACTGAATTTTGGATTAACACATTTATTTCTGTGTATAACAAACATGCTCCATTCATCAAAAAAAGAGTCAGACAAGAAACAAAACCACCGTGGATAACAAAAGAAATAGATATCGAAATTAACATAAGAAATCAGTAAGCAATGCCGGAACAAATAAAGAATTCCGTAAACAAAGAAATAAGGTAAATTCAATGAAACGTAAATCTAAGCGTAATTACTTTCAAAAGATGTTAATTTCTACAAAGGATTCACGTCAGATTTGGAAAGCCATTAACATCTTGAATAATAAACAAGTCTCAAGAAATCAGGAAATTATCACAGATGTAACTGCAGATCAATAAACAACCATTTTGCTAGTATCAAAGAAAAAATTATATCACACGATAGGTCCAATGAAAATGACCTTGAGCATTTAAAACACTACCTTGATTTAAAAGAAATGAACTTTTCCTTTACCCTCCAACCAAGTGACTGTTATGGACGTTAGTAAAAGTATTTCTTCTTTAAAAACATCAAGTACACGCGATTTAGATGGTTTAGATGCAAAAATACTAAAGATTTCGTGTCCAATAATTACTGATACACTAACATATTTGTACAATTTATGCATAGAGAAACAAACCTTTCCCTTGAAATTTAAGGAAGCCAAAGTA
>JADBJO010004545.1:5000-20000 GCA_016801955.1 Conus betulinus
CTCTCTCTCTCTCTCTCTCTCTCTCTCTCAGATTTCCTGATTTTGTGGAGACTGTCACAAGGCAATACACACTGTCCAACCGATCCCTCCTCCACCTCGTCTGTTTAACACAGCCCAGACAAGTCATTTACATGTTATCAAAGGGAATACTCCTGCGGGTTAAGGGGACTTCCACACAGGTAAAAAGGCCCATATATATAGATCATCCTGTCGTCGTTTTTCTAACAGGAGAGTGCAGGGATCTTTCTTTCCCGGCAACAAGACAGTAGCAATAGAGAACATGACCAGACGAACCGTGCGGCTTAACGAAGCATGCATACAGAACAGATATGAATATAAAGCGGCAATATTTTACTCCAATATCTTGACTGTGTGGAATGATCTGAATGTTCATGTTTGAAAAATTTCAGTGTCTCTGTCTGTCTGTCTGTCTGTCTGTCTGTCTGTCTGTCTCTCTCTCTCTCTCTCTCTCTCTCTCTCTCTCTTTCTCCCTCTCCTCTCTCTCTCCTCTCTCTCTCTCTCCCTCTCTCCTCTCTCTCTCTCTCTCACTCTACACACACACACACACACACACACACACACACACACATACACTGGTCATTGGCGCCTGTTGTGATTCAACATACGCAAGGCGCCCCTTGCTGGACCCCCCTGTGACAAAAAGAATTGTTTGCTGTGGATCCACTATGACTGAGCGGCTCCTGCCTCCCTCCCCATCCCCTTCACATGGCGCCATTCAGTCCGTTCAACGACATTTTTCCAGGAACAAAACGGAAGAATTCACATCATTTCGCCATGGAGAGGATAATAAAATCTAAAAATCGGTAAGAATCTCAAAAGTGTTATCATTTTGATGAATCTCTCCCACCAGCACACAGACTATTCACAGTTTCTTGCACAGATGTATGTCTGTCCAATTTTATCCATGTAACACTTTCCACTCCTGTAATTTGCATGTTAATAAGAAAAAATAGTTCTCTGGCTGGAAAGAATTGTTCACAAGGGCGACGATGTTCCTATCTGTGTCCCTCAAATATTTATTTCAAACAGGAGATTTTGCGAGGGGCATGAGCATTGTAGAACTTGAAAAAAAAAAAACCTGAAGAGTTATAAATGTTGAATAAAGGAGAATTGCAACATAGGGTGGGAACATTGCATCCCAAGTAATGATTGTATTAAGAGAAAGAAAAGCTCCTGTAACTGCAACCAGCTAGTATTTATTCCGGAATTTACAAAACGTTTTTCTCTCCTTTTGGTCTCTCTCTCTCTCTCTCTCTCTCTCTCTCTCTCTCTCTCTCTCTCTCTCTCTCTCTCTCTCTCTCTCTAAGATTTCCTAGTCGTGAAGACTGTCACAAGCAATACACACTGTCCAACCGATCCCTCCTCCCACCTCGTCTGTTTAACACAGCCCAGACAAGTCATTTACATGTTATCAAAGGGAATACTCCTGCGGGGTAAGGGGACTTCCACACAGGCCAAAACGGCCATATATATATATAGATCTTCCTGTCGTCGTTTCTCTAACAGGAGAGTGCAGGAATCTTTCCCGGCAACAAGACAGTAGCAATAGAGAACATGACCAGACGAACCGTGCGGCTTAACGAAGCATGAATACAGAACAGATATGAATATAAAGCGGCAACATTTTACTCCAGTGTCAGACTGTGTGGAATGATCTGAATGTTCATGTTTGAAAATTTTCAGTGCCTCTGTCTGTCTGTCTGTCTGTCTCTCCCTCCTCCTCTCCCTCCTCTCTCCTCTCTCTCTCTCTCTCTCTCTCTCTCTCTCTCTCTCTCTCTCTCTCTCTATATATATATATATATATATATATGTGTGTGTGTGTGTGTGTGTTGGGCGCGCGCGCGCGCGCGCAGGCGCGCGTCCATCTGTCTGTGAGTCTATGCGTGCGTTTGCATGGCAAGGTTGCTGTGCACATGTCCTGTTTTTTTGTAAATCGTTTTTCAGGTTTTGAAAAGTGTTATAAGAAAATGTCCTCCTACATGTTACCATCATATTGTTATCATAATAGTCAAGCTGTGATATCAGTTCTACAGGACGACATACAAAAACTAAAATGGGTGAGGAGGAAAGAAAGGACAGAAATATCTAAAAGCCGTCTGGCGAGCAAAGACTTTGTGTTTAGCACTGGTCCGGCTCCGCTCCTTCCTCTTTTCCAGCTTAGAGATGTCAAAAGTCTTCAGACGTCTACCGATTCCCAAGATGTCCAGCAATCAATTTCCTGTCTGTCCTCTTTTATATGTCTCTGGTCTTGGTCCGAACCCTTCTCCTCCTTTCGTTGCGCTTCTTGTTGTTGTTGTTTGTTGTTGCTGCTGTTGTCGTTGCCGTTTTTGTTTTTTTGTTTTGGTCTATTCATATCTCTCTCGGCCTGGGTTTTTTGTTTGTCAACATGAAGAACGGCAGCTATGCTGGGTGCTTTGAAAACTCTCTCTCTCTCTCTCTCTCTGTCTCTCTCTCTCTTTCATTCTTTCTCTTTCCCTGAAATGTGTCAGTGTCAGTGTCACTCTCTCTCTCTCTCCTCTCTCTGCTCTCTCTCTCTCTCTCTCTCTCTTTCTTTCACTGAAATGTGTCAGTGTCACTCTCTCTCTCTCTCTCTCTTTTTCTTTCACTGAAATGTCATCTCTCTCTCTTCCGTCAGTCCTCACTCTCTCTCTCTCTCTCTCTCTCACTGAAATGTGGTCAGTGTCATTCTCTCTCTCCCCCCTCTCTCGCTCTCTTTCACTGAAATCTCTCTCCTCTCTCTCTCTCTTCTCTCTCTCTCTCTCTCTCTCCTCTCTCTCTCTCTCTCTCGGCTGTCGCAAGGCAATACACAACACTGCCCAGCTGGGCCTGTCCCCTCCACCTCGTCTGTTTAACACAGACCAGACAGGCCATTTGCATATTTTCAAGGGAATAACCCTCCAGGCCGGAGGAACTTTCAAACAGGCCAAAGGAACCGATACATCTTTTTCTTTTTCTCGTCGTTTCTAATATGAGAGTGGAAGGACTCTTTCTTGGGGACAAGACAGTAGCAATGGAGAACCTGACCAGACGGACCACGTGGCTTAAGGAAGCATGAATATACAGCAGATATGAATACAGAGCAGCAACATTCACTCACTCCAGTCTCAGACTGAGTGGAGTGATCTGAATGTTCATGTCCGACAAATTTGAGTGTAAGAAACTCTCTCTCTCTCTCTCTCTCTCTCTTCTCTCTCTCTCTCTCTCTCTCTCTCTCTCTCTCTCTCTCTCTCTCTGCCTGTCTGTCTCTCATTCTGTGAATCTGTGTGTGCACGTGCATGAGAGAGATGTTGTACACATGTGGGCGTTTGTTCTTGTAAAATCGCTTTGGGATTTTAGAAAGTGCTGTTGAAAATGTCCTCGTGTTTTAATCGTATTATTATCAAGCTGTGATATCAGTTCTGCAAGAGAACATTGGAAATGAAATGGGCGGGAAAGGAAAGAAAGGACAAAAACGCTTGTTGTTTAGTACTGGTCTGGCTCGCTCCCACCTCTTCTCCAGCCTAGAGATGCCGAAAGTCTTCAGACGTCTATCGATTCCCAAGACGTTCAGCAGTCAATTCCCTGTCTGTCCTCTTTTATATGTCTCTTGGTCTTGATATGTCTCATTTTCCTCATTTTCTTGCGCTTGTTGTTGGGTTTTGTTGTTGTTTTGTTGTTGTTGTTTCTGTTGTTGCCGTCGTCTTCGTCATTCTAGCTGTTGTTGCTTTTGTTCTCGTTTTTTTTTAATCACCATTTATTTGTATCTCTCTCAGCCTCTTTTTTCTGTTTTCCTTTCGTTTGTTATTAGATTGTTTGTTGGTAAAAGGGGGTCGGACGTGGAAAGAAGGGTAGAGTATGGGAAGTGTGGATGGGGGTATGTATGGCGAGGGATTCGGTTGCGTGAACTCTCTCTATTTTGTCTCATTTAATTTGAGTCTCTGTGCGTTTGTTTCTTTCGGCGCGCGCGCGCGCGCGCGTGTTGTGTGTGTGTGTGTGTGTGTGTGTGTGTGTGTGAGTGTGAGAGAGAGAGAGAGAGAGAGAGAGAGAGAGAGAGAGAGAGAGAGAGATGGTCAGATCGTCATGATATGCCAGAAATGCCCTGGACATGTCTGGCCAGGGAACATTAAATATGAACACCTGTCCGATTCGACGCCACCCCACCTCCCACCGCCCACTCTCAGTCTGAAAGCAGGGACGTGAATGTCAGAGATGTCACAGACTTTTACATACACCTAGCCCTCCTAATCATGTCCAGAATTGTTTTTTTTTTTTTCTTTCAGTCTGTCTTCCGTAGTGTCTCAGTATGTGCCTTTTTCTCACTTTGGCTCAGACTTCTTCGTATTTCTTTTAGTCTGACTGTGTTTTAACCTCTCCTGTTTCGTGCACTCCTTTCTCATTATTGTATCATTTTCTGAATCATCTCGGTACCACTCCTCCCACATTGCTTGCTTCGATCCCCTGTTTAACTCACAGATTCGACCTGTCGTAGTCTCAACACGGGCAGTTTCTCGGGAGCAATTAGTCTCAGGATTTTAGGAAACGACCCACCAGAGGAGAGAGTCACTGCCCTTCTGAGTTGGTCATCGGCGCCTGGTGTAATCCAGTACGCCCCCTTCCAAGCTCCTCCAAGGACGAAAGGAAACGTTTCCCGCCGATCCAGCATGACCGAGCACCTCCCTGCCTCCCTCTCCACCAGCTTCAGATGGCGCCATTAAGTCTATCCCCCCCCGGCGACTTGGCGACACTGAAGAAATTGACATGAATTCACCATGGAGGGGAAATGAAATCTGAAGTGGTAAGCATCTAAAAAAAAAAAAAAAAAAACGTTTTATCTCGCAAGAGCTCGCAGAGTCCACGGCTCTGTGCACAGACCTATGTCTCCTCGATTCCATCCATGGAATGTCTCCTATTCTAGTCAGCTGCATGTTAAGAAAAAGTAGTTCTCTAACTGGAAAGAAACTTTCACGAGGGCAATGATGTTCCTATCGGTATTTCACCCAAATATTCCTTTCAAACAGGAAACCATAGGATTTTTTTTAAGTTTGGGGGGGGGGGGGGGGGGGGGATGGGGGGGGGGGGAGGGGGAGGGGAAGAAGTGTGTGGGGTATGTGTGTTGTTTGTGGGGGGGGGGGGGGGGGGGGAGGAGGAGGAGGGGGGAAAGCGGGCAAAGTGTGTGGGGCAATGTGTGTGTGGGGTGGGGTGTGGGTGTGGGGGGGGGGGGGGTTGGGGAGGAGGAGGGGGGGATATATGGAGTGGGGGGGTGGGTAGGGGGGGGGGGGGGGGGGGGGGGTGGTGGTGGTGGAAAAGGAGTCCTTAGGAGGCTGTTAGCAGAAACCTAACAGACCTAACACATGTAGCAAACGTTTGCCTTATGCGCCGCTACCAGGGGTAAAGCGTTACACAATACTGTTGTGACATCAATTTGTTTTGATGTCATTTGTTTCTTTTATGTTTTTTTTTGTTTGTTTGTTTTGTTTGTTTTTGGTCACTTTGACGTTTTTCCCTTGTGTTTACTGTTTAGTGTTTCTTGATTAAGGGTCTAGGACCCGAAAGCTTGAGTGTTTATTTTTTTAAAGGACTTCAAAGTACTCACTTTTTCATATTGTCTTTATTGAAGTCAAGCAGTCGTTTTTATACAATGAAGATTTAGTTTGCCTTGTACATTGGTGCTGATTCGGATCGAGCGCGGATCCTGGATCTGTCCGATTTTGGCGGAGGTTTGCCCTCTCCCTAATGCCTTTCTAGTCGTCAATTCATATACTGAGACATACTCCCAAAGTGTCTTACTCTAAAGCTCACTTTTGCATTGTGCAAGTATTATCTGTTTCATCGCGCATAGACTCAAACATACAAGGTCATTACCATGTCTGTCATTCAAAGACTATTCTGAGAACATTTTTTTTTTCACCACCATTCGTCGTCTCATCAGAGGCAGCATTGACCACAACAGTTTGTGCTGTATCAGTTTAACCGATGCACGTGCGAGCAGTCGCGATTTGTAAGCCAGGTTCCAGATCAGAAAATAAAGCATTGTAAGTATGGGCTGCTCACAATATTGTCGTTAATTCATAGTCCTAATGAGGGGAGTGTTGGTTACTTACGGTTCTTTTCTGTGGTACTAATTTGAGAGGTTATCGGAACAAATACAGTAGGGGAGCATTGTTACCTACGGTTCTTTTTCTCTCTACTACGTATTTGAGATGATATCAGAACAGATGCAGGACGGCGTGCTATTCTGGTTTGTACAGCCTTGCACGGTAA
The DNA here is from genome assembly GCA_016801955.1 of Conus betulinus. Classification (NCBI taxonomy): domain Eukaryota; kingdom Metazoa; phylum Mollusca; class Gastropoda; order Neogastropoda; family Conidae; genus Conus; species Conus betulinus. The sequence goes on from JADBJO010004545.1 coordinate 11,262, forward strand.
GTCAGGTACTTTGGTTTTCGCTTGGACCCGCACACTAAAATAGTCTGCTCCTTCGTCGTGTGTGTCATGCGTTGTTATTTACACCCTCCCTCCCAACTCTTAAGTCTCCTTCTCACGTCCCTAAATCAAATCTTCATGTTCCCACCTCCTCTCCCCCACCCCTTCCCTTCTTCTCAATCACCTCCACATCCTTCCCCACCGCCTTTATCAGAAAAACAAAAGGCGAAAGTTTGTAAGGAGAATCCTCCAGCAATAAGTTTTGCGGAACGGAAAGCGAAGAGGGAAGTGCTTGATTGTGCATGCTCAGTGGCTGCTGAATACGGAAGTCCATGGCTCTTCCTGCCCACCCATGGTGCCGAGAATGAGAATACCGATCATTTCAAGTACCAATCAGAGAATGTTACTCTTCAGGGTGCACGAGAAAAAAGAACAATGGCGGTGCATTATTAGACAAGATTCCTTTATGATCTCTAGCCTTTAAGATAACTGTTTATTCGTATCGAAGAATAAATGCATTTTAAAATATAAAAAAGTGAGGCTATCTAGATCTTATTGCATTAGTATCTAGATCATTGATAGACAGACAGAGAGATAGAAAGATGAATAGATAGGTAGGGATACGATTTCATTTCTGGTCTCTCTCCTTCAAAGATAATTGTTTATTTGCACCGAAGATTAAAATCATCTTGAGCAAAGAAGGTTCGACTATGCTGGTTTAAACCTTGCTTTTGTATCTAGATCTGATCGATCGACAGAAAGATGGATAGAGACAAGATTTCTTTTCTGGTCTCTCTCCTTCAGAGGTGACAATGTGTTTGTATGGAAGATATGTTGATTTTTAAACGGATCAGAAATGAGACTAGGTTCGTTAAACATTGCCGTTGTACCTAGATCAGATCAGATCGATCTCTCGATCGATACATACATACCTACACACAGACGTACAGACGCGACACACACAGAGACGCACACACACACACACACACACACACACACACACACACACACACACACACACACACACACACGCGCACACGCACGCACATTCACACGCACGCACGCGCGCACACACACACACACACACACACACACACACATATATATATATATATATATATATATATATATATATATATATATATATAGAGAGAGAGAGAGAGAGAGAGAGAGAGAGAGAGAGAGAGAGTTATATGTGTCGGGCCACCTGATTCACGAAATTCTGTAAAACTTTCTTGCCATTAGTATCTCATAAGACCATAATTCACCTGCTGACTTGGCTTTATTTTCTTCCTTGCCGAGATTCTTATTTCAGGGCAGAGAGAGAGAGAGAGAGAGAGAGAGAGAGAGACAGACAGACAGACACAGACAGACAGAGAGAGGGGGGGGGGATAACTTCTCGCACGCCGAGATAGGGAACACTAAGTCTTGCCCCGCTTGATTCCGTTCTCTGAAACTGAATCGCTAAATTATTCAGAACCGTTAAAGGTCATCAGACACCCAGACAGCCATCCCAAAGGTGGCTCAGCTCACCTGATCTCTCAGTCGGTCTCCTTTTGTCTGGCTATCGCTCTCAATCTCGTTCCTGTTTGTTTGCTTGCTTGCTTTTCTGCTGGTACATTCAGTTTCAGTTCTGGTATAACAGGTCACTGACAGAACTCAGAACCTGCTCAACGCTTGACTTGCATGGGACCGAAAGGACATGTTAAATGAGGCAGGGAACAGTAAACGGTGAAGAGCAAACCAGCAGGGCACCTCTTGCTCCCTCAATGAAATATTTTATCATGGGAGCAAGAGTTACCCTACTTGTTATTTCCGTTGGATCGGCCATTCTCAGTGACGGATCCAAACCAGAAATCCTCTCTCAAGGGCCGCGGCGAAATAACAGCGTTGGGCAGAATAAAAAAAAACCTGTATGGAAAGACAACAACATCTCCATGAAAATGAAAAACAAACCAGGCTGCTGTGTACGCTGGACATTCCTTTCTCTACATGCATTTGAGACCTGGCCCCCCCCCCCCCCCCCCCCCCCCCCCCCCCCCCCCCCCCCCCCCCCCCCCCCCCCAACCGAAGATCTGGCAAGAAGAAAAAATCCAGCTAGGGGAACGACACGTTACTGCCAGACACTCAAAACATCAGGTATACTCATCGTGTCACCGACGAACAGGTGTGTCAAACCATCGGCCGGTAATACTGGAGCGTATGAAAATCTACTGACCGAACGTCTGGTCATCGAACAAGATCCAAGGCCTCGATTAAAACAATCCACGGGGATCTGTTGGAGGAGGCAGACGGAGGAGGAAAGGACAGGAGAAGGGACGGGAGGGACGGGCAGCAAATGCAGAGCAGACAGGGAAAACATTGGCAGGTACTCAGGCCGACAGAAGTGGGGTGGAAGCTGGTAAACTGTTCTTCAGTGTGGTAACTCTTTGACTAACCCGCGGAGTTAACGAAGAAGAAGAAGAAGAAGAAGAAGAAGAAGAAGAAGAGGAGAAAGAAGAAGAAGAGGAGGACGAGGAGAAGAAAGAAGGAAGAGGAAGAAGAAAAAAGGAAGAAGCAGAAAAAGAAGCAGAAGATAATGTCCGGATTTAGGCTATTTCAGCCGGTCTCCATAACATGTTTTATATATCCCTTCGTTGGTTCACATTCATTTCTATCTGTCTCTCTGTCTCTGTCTGTCTGTCTGTCTGTCTCTCTCTCTCTCTCTCTCTCTCTCTCTCTCTCTCTCTCTCTCTCTCTCTCTCTCTCTTCATTGTAGGTCTCACTTCATCTCTATGCATTTAACCACTATCTGATTTGCTGCCTACCATAGTCACTGATAAGCCTTTGATCATCTGGTTCATTGCTCTGAATTCTGGGAATTACGAATTGCCTACACATGTGTCCCCTAACTTTGTCGATTCCATACTTCTACAAAAAAAAAGATAATAACAACACGCATTTTATTAAAGGAATAATTGTGGGTGAGGTAAAATTTCACTTTATCAAAAATATTCTGGTAATCCTTCCATCATTTTCTTTTTAAGTTTTTGGGGAAAAAAAAGCATAGACCATTTGGGGCAGAGAGGAGAGGGGAGAGGTTGGGAGGTGAGGCAGGGAGACACTGACAGTGGAGAACTGGAGCAGTAATATCTGACAGATGAGGTAAGGAGGAGGAATACATACACAACGGACACAAATAATACGCTGTAATATTTCATTCTAATTTGAGAGAGACAGAGACAGAGAAACAGACAGACAGACAGACTCTCTCCCTCTCTCTCTCTCTCAACACAGAGAGACAGACAGACAGACATACACATACGCACACACACATACACACACGCGCGCGCGCGCACACGCACACACACACACACACACACACACACACACACACACACACACACACACACACACACTCAAAGCGCATGCGTTCGTCAGAGCGTATGTCGAGTTTGCGTACTCTCTGTCTCTTTCTCTCTCTATCTCTCCTTGCAGCGCGCGCGCGCGCGCACGTACACACACACACACACACACACACACACACACACACACACACACACACACACACACACACACGAACACACAGACACAATCCAAGCGCGTGAGTTCGCCAGAGCGTATGTCGAGTTTGCGTACTCTCTGTCTCTTTCTCTCTCTATTTCTCATTTTCAGTACACACACACACACACACACACACACACACACACACACACACACACTCACACACACACACACACACACACACACACACACACACACACACACACACACACACACACACACGCACACAAGCACAAAGCAGGAGACGGAGGAGATAGAGAAAGCTGGTGCCGTGGCAGGAAGCCGAGGAGACTGTGGCCCCAGTGTCAAGGCATACATCATGGAACCGGCCGGATTTCAGGCCCGGGTATTGATCTGGTCCCTCACTCAGCTTATACAATACCCCAGAAAACTGGAACACCTCTCTTCAAAAAAACATGTTCTTTGACCAAAAAGTGCCAACGGTCCAAATCCGATGATCCCTCCCCTAGAAGCATCTGTTCCCCAGAACCGATTTTTTTTTTTTTTTTTTTTTTTTTTTTTTTTTTTTTTTTTTTTTTTTTTTTTTTTTGCCAGAAGTGTATCTTTTCCAGGAGGGGGTGGGATGGGGCTTTTGTCTAGTGTGCCTCATTTTGAAAATAGCCCTTGCTAACAGAGGAGGACGTGCCAATTATCGGCGTTCATGATGTGATAGTGTCGAATTCAGTGACTATGGAGACGACTTCAATCGATAGATGTGTACAAGCGCCTGTCCCGAAACTTGTTTCGCGTTGTATTGTAATCTATAAAAGTTGGATATCTTTTATGTGTCTAAGACTCTCTCTCTCTCTATCTATCTCCTTCACTCCCTCCAAGCTCCCTCCCCTCCTCTCTCTCTCTCTCTCTCTCTCTCTCTCTCTATATATATATATATATATGTATATATATATATATATATATATATATATATATATATATATATATTTTTGTGTCTTAATTGTTTCCCTTCTTGTTTGTTTTTTGTTTTGGGTGGGGGTATGGACGAAGCTTTTGGAGGAGAGGGGGGGCAGGGGGTGGTGAATGTGGGTGAGATAGAAAAAAATGTGAAACAGACCTTCTACAGACAAGAAGAGACACAGCTGGATTTATGATTTCTGGAACAAGAATGGCAAGTTTAGGTAGAAATGATCCACGTTACCTTCTGATTGTTAGCACATGTCTCTCCACTCGTTCATTTTCAACCACTTTTACATCGCAGCTTAGGTAATGCAGCGGTTTTCTTTCTGTAAACAAAATTCTTCACGTCCATGATACTGATTTTCTAAGTGGTATTTGCGCCGTTGCAGGTTCTTGTTGAACAGAATAAAGATAACTTATCTGGAAAGGCAAATAGGTGTAGAGAAAACCATCCTTGAACAGGTGTCAAAAGAGGCGCGCGCGCGTGTGTGTGTGCGTGTGTGTGCGTGCACGCGCGCGCGCGCGCGCGTGTGTGTGTGTGTGTGTGTATACTTGTGTGTGCGCGCACGCGCGTGTGCGAGTGGCAAGTGAATGAAAGGAAAAAACGTGTCCAGGACAAGTCAAAAGGAGGAACACTTTAAAAGCAATACTGGACTGATTCGATTTCTCCTTTCTCAGACTTGGAGTGTTCTACTGTTCAAAGATACCAAAGATCTCCAGAAATGCAAACTTTTCCAACTCCGCTCAGCATTTTAACTTAAGCCTGTTTTCTTCTGTTTGTCTCTCTCCTCCTTTTTTTTTTTTCTTCCCATGTCTCACATTACTCCTTTTGACTGTCCTCAACTGTCGCGTTTCCTTCGCTTTTCAGTATGTATACCTTCTTTGTCTTTTTGTCTCTTTTCACTGGTGTTTGTACTATTCCTGCTCTCTCTCTCTCTCTCTCTCTCTGTCTGTCTGTCTCTGTCTCTCTCTCTCTCTCTCTCTCTCTCTCTCTCTCTCTCTCTCTCCTCCTCTCTCTCCTGTCTGTTTAACGCCTCCACACAAGTAATTTGCGTGTCGCTAATGAGAATAAGTCTCTGGGGGTCGGGCGACTTTCACACAAGCGAGAAAAGCCTCCACACATCTTTCACTCGTTCCCTTTTTGTTTTTCGCACGAACACTGTGAGGATCGTTGCGAGAGAGAAAGCGATGGCTGTGAGCACTTGACCAGAAGAAACCACAAGGATTAAAGGATGCATGAATTATAAACTGGCAATCTGCAGGCGTTTAAGACCAGGTGCCTGAGGAAACTACTCCGCATCTCCTACAAAGAACACAAGACCGATGATTATGTGTGGAACCTGGTCACTAACCTAGTTGGGCCCCACGAACCACTTCTGGCAACCGTCAAACGACTGAAGATGGCATGGTTTGGTCACGTCATTCGTCACAACACCTTCTCCAAAACCATCCTTCAAGGTACCGTTGAAGGAGGGCGCAGACGAGGACGATAGAGAAAGAGCTGGTCCGACAATATAAAGGACTGGACCAAATGACCATGCCAGATCTCCTCAAGACAGCCACCAACAGAAGAGCCTGGAGAGAAACGGCGGCTGCCTCATCACGTCCCCCCAACGACCTCAGCGGTCAGGGGACTGACTGACTGACTGAATCTGTCTGTCTGACTGTCTGTCTGTCTCTCTCTCTCTCTCTCTCTCTCTCTATATATATATATATATATATAGAGAGAGAGAGAGAGAGAGAGAGAGAATGAAAGAGAGAGAGATGGATGGACGGACGGACTAACGGACAGGCAGACAGACAAATAGATATGTTTGTGCGTGCGCGTTTTTTGTGTGTGTGTGTGTGTGTGTGCGCGCGCGCGCGCGTGCGTGCGTGTGTTTGTGTGTGTATATGTGTGTGTGTGCGCGCGCGCGCGCGCGTGCGTGTGTGTGTGTGTATCTGTTTGCTTATCTGTGTGTGTGTGTGTGTGTGTGTGTGTGTGCGCGCGCGCGCATACGTATGTGTGTGCGCGCGCGCGTGTGCATGTGTGCGTGTATGAGAAGTGTATAACTGCACATTGATTTCGTCTATCGTTTAACTCACTGGATTAGGAATGGAGGGAAAGGAGACGGGTTCTTTTATTCTATGGATGGGGAGTGAGTAAGGGCTTAGGTGTGTGTGTGTGTCGCCTGTGTCTGTGTAAAAGGATAATACCATACATTTTTTCTATAATTCTTCCAAGATGGTGGTTGCAAGGAAACCCATTCGAGTCGCAGCCCTTGCTGCTTGAATTGTAGGATCTGTACCCGTGGCGTCTCTTCATAACATGTCCTGGCGTCAACCAGGACCGAGAGAAGCGGACACCTGCGTCAGCCTGTCAGCCCTTCAAGCATGTGGAGAAGTCGAAGCCTCCGTTGTTTTGAACTTTTTCAAAAGTTTTTTTTTTTTTCATTCCTGTGGATCTTTATGCCTAGTTACTGGCCGCAGGACGCAACCACTCAAAGGCTGATGAGATTCGATTGTTCTGGTCTTCCCGTTTGACCACTTAGCAAATTCAACTCGAAATAGAAGCCTTCTTGAGCCCCTCCTCCCCCCCCCCTTCCTTCCGTCCCTCCCCCCGTCCCTCCTCCCCCCCCCCCCCCCCCCCCCCCCCCCGTCCCCCAAGAAAACAAAATTCGTAAAAAATAAACTTGATAGATAGACCGATGAATAGACAGATAGATAAAGAGATGATAGATAATTAGACAGACAGGTAGATAGAGAGATGTATAGATAGACAGACAGAGAGAAAGATACACAGATAGATTGGTAGATAGACTGGTTGAGTGATTGATTGATGGATTGATTGATTGATTGACTGATAGACAGACAGGTGGATGTGTGTGCATATGTATGTGTCTGATTCTGTATATATATCATATATGTGTGTGTGTGTGTGTGTGTGTGTGTGTGTGTGTGTGTGTGTGTGTGTGTGTGTGTGTGTGTGTGAGTGAGTGAGTGAGTGAGACAGACAGACACAGAGACAGACAGAGACAGAGAAAGATTCTTCATAACCTTCTCATTTCTCCGTCTCTTTTTTGCTGTTATGTTTTTTCTGCCTGCTAGTCAGCTGAGTACGCGATGCATGGGGTACTCCTGACAACTCATACAATGCATACAAGCTGCCCAGACCTATGTCCCCCTAACCTCACACAACTACATACAAGCTGCCCAGACCTATGTCCCCCTAACCTCACACAACTACATACAAGCTGCCCAGACCTATGTCCCACCTAACCTCACACAACTACATACAAGCTGCCCAGACCTATGTCCCCCTAACCTCGCACAGCTGCATACAAGCTGCCCAAACCTATGTCCCCCTAACTTCACACAACTACACACAAACTGCCCCAAACCTATGTCCCCCCTAACCTCACACAACTACACACAAACTGCCCATAGCCATGTCCAACAACCTCGTCCATTAACCCCCCTTCGTGCTGATGATGTTCATGTTATCCAAGGAAAGAATCATCAAAGTCAGGAGGAAATTTTCATGGCAAGAAAGTGCAAATACGTTTGGTTTTTCTTGATTTTATGTTTGTTACTTTTTGTTTGTTTGTTTGTTTTTTTCGTTTGTTCTTTGTCTGTCCGTTTGTTTCAGTGTGTGAAAGTGGTTTTCTTTGTGTTCTATCTTTCTTTCTTTCTTTATTCATTTATCTGTTTTTCTTTATCTATTCATTTATTTATGTATTAATCTATTCATTCATTTCTTTATTAGGTTTTACTTTTCTGCACAGGAGGCAATAAGAATCTTTTAGATAACACAGAGGTGATGGGCGCTGAGAGGGGAGGGGAGGGGAGGGAGGGGAGGGGAGGGCGGGAAAGGGGAGATAAGAGCATGGGTTCCATTGACCAGAATAACGAGAGGGATTAAACAAGTATGAATATAGATGGCACATGAATACAAAGCAGCAACACTGGACTGCGGCTCAGGGCTGTATGGAATGATGTGCCTGCTCCTGACGGAACCCTCCTTAGAACGGGCCCGACGTTCTTCTGTGTTTTACTGCCATGCCCCCCCCTTTTCCATGCATGATGATCTGTGGCACGATTGTCTTTCTGCAAGTCCGAAAACATTCTGCACACACACGTGCGCGCGCACAGACACACACACACACACACTCTCTCTCTCTCTTTCTCTTTTTGTCTGTCCGTCTCTCTCTCTCTCTCTCTCTCTCTCTCTCTCTCTCTCTCTCTCTCTCTCTCTCTGCCATCCTAATTTACATCCATACATACATACATAAATACTATACATGA
>JADBJO010004545.1:30000-32500 GCA_016801955.1 Conus betulinus
GTGTGTGTGTGTGTGTGTGTGTGTGTGTGTGAATCTCTGTGAGTGTGTGTAAGTGTGTGTGTGTGTGTGTGTGTGTGTGTGTGTGTGTATGCGCGCGCGCGTACGTGTGTGAGGTGCGTATGCGTATGTGTGTCTGTCTGTCAGTCTGTGTGTGTGTGTGTGTGTGTGTGTGTGTGTGTGTGTGCGCGCGCGCGCGCGCGCGGTGCGTATGTGTGTGTCTGTCTGTCAGTCTGTGCGCGCGCGCGCGTGTCTATGTGCCACTTGTTCCTCCCGAAAGTGTGGGCTACAAGGAGGCCCACTGCGGTCGCAGCCATGCTGCTTCAATAGTAAGAACTCTGCCCTCGCCATCTACGTTTCCTGTTATTACATGTCCTGCATCAACCCGCAGCGGGGGAGATCGTAGCGCTGGTCAGGAAATTTGAGCCACGCTTTCAGACCGCATCTATTAAGTGGATGAAATTCCATAGTGTGGTTCCTGCCTCCCGACTTTAAACTATGGTACTTTTGTCGCGGGGTAGGAACTGTTCGGGGTCAAAAAATGCCCACAAAACTTTACGTGTAAGTGCGTGTGTGCGTGCGTCCTTCCGTGCGCGCGCGCGCGCGTATGTGAGACTTTGTTTTTATCCGTTTCTGCAATTATCTCTCCCTCCCTCTATCTGGCTGTCTCTCTCTTTTATGCACGCGCGCACGCACGCACACAAGGACACACACTCACATACACATGTACCCCCACCAACCCACCCACCCACACACAAAGAGACGCACACATACCCACCTCACTCACATCACACGCGTTCTTCTATGGTAGCGACTGTCTCTATTTTGACAGAACTGACACACTTCTTGCGTTTTTTGTTGTTGTTGTTGTTTTTTTTGATAAATTTTGTATAGTGCACTAGTCTTGTTGTTGTTGTTGTCGTTGTCGTCTTTGTTGTTGTTGTTGTTGTCCTGTTCCAAGGGGAGGTTAAGTATTCCCTACGCACATTTGTTTGTACAGCAGCACAATTTTTGAAAAAAAAAAAAAAAAAAAAAAAAAAAGAAAAAGACAGTGGATCCGATTTTGACCAAACTTGACGGAAAGTGGACCAAAGTGGAACCCATGGGTATGGATCTGTGGTACAGATCTGGATGAAATGGTGGATCTAGGATCTGTTCAGCAAGTTTAGCAGAATTGGATTGGAACACTATGAAGGGACTGATAACGAATCCATACATATCTGTGAAGTAACAGATTTTCTGAAGTTTAGTCCTCCATGTAGTGTTTTGCGGTGCGCGTTGATCCTGGCGGAGCCCATTCCTCTGTTGATTGGTTTTACTTGTTGGATCCACTCCCCACGTGCGGCAGGTTGTTCTGGGTTACATAGCTGTCAGTGGCAGAGGAGAACATCCGACCTGACTCTTGGCGGCCAGGTAACAAGATCCGATGGCCTTGCCGAAAGAATCTTCCTGGGGAAACCGATGAGAGAAGGAGACAAAGAGGAACATGTTATAAATGAAAAACAGATAAATAAATAAGTAAATGAAAACGTAAATAAATAGAGAAATGAGTAACAAATAGATACATAGATTAATAAAATAACGAGAAATAAAGAAATTTCGAAAATGGACTGACAACATTGCAGAATGGGCGGGAAAACCGTTTGCAGACACATGAGCCTCGGACTCACAACCGACAGAACTGTAGCATCCTGATAAATTGTTGTTCTGTGCGGTGCCCCCATGATTCCCAACGGAGCTATTGAAAGAGAAGAGGACAAATACATTGTCACAGAAGGTAAAAACTTTCTACAGCAATTTGAACATTGACGTTTCTTATTTTTACATCTCATCGAAAAAGTTCATGGGAAGTAACTCTTTCAGTCTCTATCTACCATATTCTGGCGATGATCAAGAGGTCGGACCCGGATCCACTTGAGCTTGGCCGAGGTCTGCTTTCTCCCAAGCGTCCTTCCGGTACAGCCGATTGTAATTACGTGTGGTGCTTTGAGGTGGTTTTTCCACCCTCTTTTCTTTTCGAACAGGGGAAAAGTGGAAGATGATTGTTGCTCGTCGCGCCTGGCAGTTATATTGACTTGGAGTCTCAACCTCTTGTCAGGGAATATGTTAATTCCTTGCTGGAACCGTATTGAAGAAAGCGCGGCTGGCTGGGTGATTTATTCCGAATGATGTGGATGGTTTCCACGTGGGTTCGTTGTAATTGCGTACCCGACCGGGGACGATTAATCAAGATCTGACTTTTTTTCTGTCTCTGTGTCGCTTGCATGTCGTTCTGTCTGTCTGTCTGACTAACTCTCACTTTGTCTCTCCCACACACACGTGCACACCCCATCCTTCGCATCCGCCTCCCCGCACACAGGCACACGTTCATGCGCACACACGCTCACTCACACACACACTCTCGCGAGCGCGCGCACACACACACATACGCATACGCGCGCGCGCGCACACACACACAAGCATACAGAAGAGAGAGGGGGAGGGAAGAAACAAATACACATGC
>JADBJO010004545.1:37500-65000 GCA_016801955.1 Conus betulinus
CTGTAGTGCACCTTGTCATCCTTTTTCCTGTTTATGCTTTTGTCTGCCCGTATAAAGGAATTAATCTACAGAATTCTATCAGCGACAGGTATGATTTTGTTCGCCCATCCAAAGGAATCATCCTACAGAATTTAAGTTATGGACCGCCTTCTCGTTGCCTTGGGTTATTTAACGCATGTAGCACACACAACCTCGGCTAATCGTCTCAACTAAAATACTAAGACAAGGATTGCTTTGGTAATCTCTTCCTGAGAAAGTAACCGAAATATTGTTTGTCTGTTTTTTGTACGCATCCTCTTAACGCCCAAGACATCTGACATAACAAGAGCAAAAACCGGAAAAGTAAACGGCTCTCAAAAAGTTTATATCGATTTTTCATATGATATCAGTTATAATGGACAACTTATAATTTAATGTATTCGTGTGCGCTTTTTTTACTACAAAAATCTGTAAGCCCCATTGTGGTTAGGTAAAACAAAAAAGGCGATGACTAATAAAAAATCCATAGATTCCCAGCTGATCAAACGTCTGATTACACTAGAATTGGGATTTGCATGATGTGAGACAAGCATTTTACAGCAGATTCCATGAAAACCTTGTTCAGAGATGTTCCACCTGATGTGATCTTTGAATTTTTGGAAGAGATTAACATTTTTCATCTGATCTGGGATTTCACAGTGGGAAAGAGTTTTTAAAAAAAACATTTTGGGTGTGTTATTAGAAGACGTATTTTAAAGGGTTGTGTGAATGAATGACTTGCGAGTTGACTTAAACGCGGTGACAGCCCTGTTGTGGCCCCTTTGCGGTCTGCTGGGCTATAAGCAACATTACCTTACCATTCTGGGGATTGCCGGTCTTGCGGCTGCGACGGAACAAATCAGGATGTTGCCAAGGTTAACCACTTTCTCTGCCTGAAGCTTACCATCTCCAACTCCACTTTCCTTTGAGACTGCCTCCTACCACTACCCTCTGTCTCTCCGTATCCTTTCATTTACTCAGTTAAGCAGGGATCTCGAGTGAATTATGGTTGTAAATAATATGACAGATATTCGATGGGACTTAACTCTCACCCCTCTTCATTCCCTTTCTGCCCGGTCCACCCATGCTGCCTTAACCTCTCTGCCTACTCAAAGCCACGAGGTTTTCCTTCTATAGCTTAATCGCCACGCGCCTTGTACCCTAACTGCCCTCGTCTTAACACCCCCATCCCTTCCCTCACTTCCCCTTCTGCCTCCCTCTCGCCTCACAACGCCCCGCCCCACTAGAATAACACCTGTCTTGTTTTCATTTTATTAAAAATCTTTGCTAGTGCAGTATCCAACAATCTCTGCGAGACAGGTACAAAATATTGAGTAAGCAGGATTTTTCATCAAATGTATGTATTTCTGTGCAGGTATCTACTGATGTCCAGGACTTCAGTATTTGAAACCAATCGAGAGGAAAGAGGCCAACTGGGAGGCCGGAACATTGCTTCACGGACACCTGAAATATGATCTGAAGTCCTCCTCTGTCAGCACCAATACCGGGAGACAGCTGCCACAGACCGAGACGGCATTAATCATGGACTGGGACAGTCTGAAACGGTTGCAGTGAGTCAATGAGAAACGCAGTGCCAGAGATATATTGCGGATTTTTACCTTTGTCTTAGCACAGTGTGACAGCCTCTCTTGATTCGGCCTCTTCAGCCACAGCTGGGGACGCTGTACCACTGGACCTTACACTCAGCCCACACATTCCATAGGCTCATGTGACTTACAGATCTCCCAAGACATGAGTGCTCCCAAGAAAAACAAATGAGCAGCACGTCCATGGTGGATGCTGTCATCGCATGAAAAACAAGCTGTGTTGTATCACTTCATGAAAGATACCAGAACTGCAAAGATATTCGGGACAATGAGAGTGAAAATGTGCTGCAAAGGAAAGTCTTTCACAGTAGAGCTGGAAGAACATGACAGATTTTGTTTTTTAAAAAGGCGAAACCACACCGAACAATTACAAATATTTCTTGTATGAGACAGACTGAAAAACTGGATTCAGCACTGGTGTAGGCAATAGGAACGGAGGGAAATTGACGTAGGGAAGGCAGCGATTTTTATCCTGGATCAGTAATTATATTTTTGAAAGCAAAATGGTAAGGACATGACATGAGAAACTGAGCGAAGAAATCATAGAGATAGTAAGCATTCTCTCTCTCTCTCTCTCTCTCTCTCCCCTAATTATATTTTGAATATCAAGAGGAAACTGAATCTAAGGTCACAGGAGGGAAAAATTCATCCTCCGTTTCATACCCTGACCCCTGCGTTCCTCACTGACGAGCAGAGAGGCGTAGTGTGCCATTCTATTCCCAGAAGTTGTCTTTCTTGTTATTGCTTTTCTCTTCTCTTTTTCGTTTTCATGCCTATTTAGCATTTGGATTTCATCCCTTTCTTTTCCCGATATGAAGGTCTTTTTCATGGTTTTTCCTAGGCTTGTCTATTCCCCACCCCCTTCTTTGTTCCTACCTTTTCCTCGTCAGAACCCATCTTTCCATGTGTTTCCCATAAACTTTCCCAGTTTGAACGATTGTTCCTCTATTTTCTAGTTCGGACCATCTTTTTTTTCGTGTTTTCGTGATCTTTTCTTACCCTTTCCCAGTCTTCTCACATTTTCCACCCCTTGTCTCACATTTTCCCCCCGTTTTCAAAGTTCTTTCCCAAGCGTCATACATATTCTCACCTTTTGGTACCCCTCCCTTACCCCCCTTGTTCCCATTTTTAACTTGCCTTTGCTTTCCTTTTCATACTGAAACCTTTTGCTCAGTTTCCCTTTTTTACTGTATTTTTTTCTTCTTTTTCATACTCCCTATGTTTTCCTGCCTTTTTTCAGTATTTCTGTTCTATATCCCCCCACATTTTTCAAACCTTGGAGGAATTTGTCTGCTATTCTTACTATTTCTCATTTTTGCCATAATCTAACAGTTCTTTTCCCGTCTGCCCGTTTTTTCATACCATTTTCTACTTTCTTCACCTCTTCTTACCCTGCCTACAATTTTCTACTTTCCATAACTTTTTTTTTTGCCGTTTTCTACTTTCTGAACCGTTTCCGATTTTCCCTACTATTTCCCCCGATTCCAACACCTTTTCCTACTTCCCCTACATCTTCTTTTTTTCCCTTCATCTGCGTCCCCTCTGCCCCAATACGCCCACAATGTCACGCCCTCTTCCCATGTAAGCCCACCCGTGTCACACCCTGCTTCGATAAACCCCATACACCTAAATGTCAGACCCCGAGTCTTCGCTGTCTGTTCCCCTACTCATGTCGTGTCCTGTACCCTCATCTTTCATTCAGCCTGCCGTCAAATTCTCGCAGAAGGGAAGCTGTTCAGGATGGGGGGGGGGGGGGGGGGGGGGTAATGTGTTTGATTGAAAAAAAGCCTTGTTCCAAAGGTGAAGCAACTCGACATGGTTAACAGTAATTCTTTTCTATTTGTTCTTGACAAATCATAGTTTTCTAAAAAAAAAAAAAAAAAAAAAAATGTTCTGTATATTTGTGCTTACGTTCCTCCAGAATACTCACCATATTTGATGCAGAAAACGGAATAAGCCAGTTAGAAGATTGTTTCACTGATTATTTTGTATTTACAGAAAAGTTTTCGTTACTGATGAGTGGTGATTTTTATGCCAGAAAAGCTGACATTTTTTTCCTGAGTGTAGTGATAATGATACGATATGTTTCTAGTTTTAAGAAGAGCAAATGCGCAACATTACCTGATGTTCTGAAGACAAAAGTGTTGAACGCATATGAAAATATTTTTTGAACATGTGTTGCACTTTGAGATAATTCATGTTAAATGGCGTGTGTGACGGCGACAAGTGCAGCTGTTTCACGTACATTTCGTAAATGATTACTTTGTGTCTTGATGTGATCGCTATTCAAGGACAAAGTGGGCCCCTTGGACTGCACTAGCACTCCCCTCTCAGCACGTGTTAGCAAAGCCTTCGCCCGCGCCGTCCTCAACAGACTGCAGCTACTCACTGAGCGAGTGTACCCAGAGACACAGTGCAGTTTCAGAGCTGCGAGGTCGACATGAAATTCTTCTTGAGGCAGCTACCTGATCAAGGTGCTCGACTTGGTCCAGTGGGTCAGGCCTCTTCGCCCTACTACACCGGATTGTGCGTCTCCCCAAGCTCTTGAATGTGATCATGTCCTTCCATGACAACATGAATGGCACTGTCCATTACGACGGTTCATCTTCAGACCCCTTCCCAATTAAAAGCAGTGTCAAACAAGGGTGCGTGCTTGCAAATACACTCTTCGGCAGCGTCTTCTCCATGCTGCTGCGCTACGCCTTCCGTCTGAAGATGGCATCTTCCTCCACACTAGGAGTGACGGAAGCCTCTTCAGCTTGGCACGCCTCCAAGCAAAGACGACGGTGTATAAAGTCCTTATCAGGGAGATGCTCTTCGCAAACAACGCCCTCATTGCACACATCAAGGAAGCGCTACAATGGCTCATCATCTGCTTCGCTGATGGCTGTACTGAGTTCGGCCTCACAATTAGCCTGAAGAAGACAAAAATCAGAGCCAAGACGCCAGCAGCACTCCCCGCATCTCCATCAGCACTTCACTTACCTGGGATCCACCATCTCCAGCAATCTCTCTATGGACGCTGTGCTGAACGTCAAGCCTGCGTGCTGAGCACTCTTCTCTGTGGCAAGAACGTAGACTGAACGCTTTCCACCTGTGCTGCCTCAGAAGACTTCTGCATTCCTTGTACCCCCACTAGTGTCATACCCTGCATCTGTACCCCCTGTACTCCCATCCATGTCATACCCAGAATCCACGCCATCCATCCACACACCCAGTCCTGCCCTGTATCTGCACCTCCCCTTCCCTCATCCATGTCACGCCCTGCACCTGCGATCCCCTTACCCCATCTAAGCTACACCCTGTATCCATGACGACGTACCAACAGCACACACTGCAGTCACTCCTTCCCATCCTCCTCCCATGTATGCCCATACAAGTCGCATCCTGCGTCCATGCCTTTCCCCCCCCCCCCCCCCCCCCCCCCCCCCCCCCCCTCTGCTCGCCCATCTTTGTCACACGCATCCGTGTTTCCTTTTCCTCCCCCCCCAATACACCCACCCATTTCACGCTCATCCCACACACGCTCCCTCCTCCCCATCGCACCCACCCATGTGCATCCATAGCTCCCTCCAGTTCACCTCCCCATGTCACGCCTCGCATCTGCACCCCCACTGCCCCAGTAAAACACCCACGTCATACATTTCATCCCCACCACCATCTACCCCAATACGCTGACCATGTCACGCCCTTCATCCAAACCCCTCTGCCCCAGTACACCCACAACACGCCCTTCATCTGCGCCCCCTCTGTCCCAACACGCCTTTCATCCACATGTCCTCTATCCCAATACACAACTTATGTCACGTCTGTCATCCGCGCACCTTCTGTCCCACTACGCCTACCATCTCATGCCCTTCATCCGCAGCCCCTCTGCCCAATACACCCACCCATATCATGCCTTGCATTTACGCACCTCTGCCACAATAAAACACCTACATCATGTCCTTCATCCACGCCCATCATCTCCGCCCCGTCTGCCCCAATACGCCCATCCACGTCACGCCCTTCATCCATCCATACACCCTCTGCCCCAATACGCCCACCATATCACGCCCTTCATCCTTGCCCTTCTGCCCCAATACGCCCATTCATCATGCGCCCTTCGTCCTTGCCCTCTACCCTACACACGTGCCCCTTCCCGTGATAAATCACCTCCCATGTCACGCCCTTCATCCACACATCCTCTGCCTCAATCGTCCACAATGTCACGCCCTTCAATCCACACATCCTCTGCCCCAGTCGTCCACAATGTCACGCCCTTCATCCACACATCCTCTGCCCCAGTCGTCCACAATGTCACGCCCTTCATCCACACATCCTCTGCCCCAGTCGTCCACAATGTCACGCCCTTCATCCACACATCCTCTGCCCCAGTCGTCCACAATGTCACGCCCTTCATCCACACATCCTCTGCCCCAATCGTCCACAATGTCACGCCCTTCATCCACACATCCTCTGCCCCAATCGTCCACAATGTCACGCACTTCATCCACCACGTCCGCCCCAATAAGACACTTGTGTCACACCCTTCATACGTGCCTCTTCTGCCCCAATAACATGCCCATGCACGCCTTTCATCCGCGCTTTGTCTGTTGTTCCAATACAGCCACCCACGTTACGTCCTTCATCCATCCATACACCCTCTGCCCCAATACGCCCACCATGTCACGCCCTTCTGCCCCAATACGCCCACCATGTCACGCCCTTCTGCCCCAATACGCCCACCATTTCAAGCCCTTGATCCTCGCCATCTGCCCTACACACGCGCTACCCATAATAAAACACCCCCATGTTACGCCCTTCATCTGCCCTTACTCCCCCTTACTAGTAAGACACCCATGTCGCCCTTTTATCCGCACCCCCTCTGTCTTAGTAAAACACCCAAGTCACGTCCTTCATCCAGACCTTTCTGCCCCTCCATTTCACACTTTTCATCGGCTACCCCTCTGCCTTAGTACGCCCACCCATATCACATCCTTTATCCTCACCCTCAAACCCAATACGCCCTTCCTTTTCATGCCCTTCATCCTCGCCCCTCTGTTCCAATACGCCCACTCGTGTCACGCCCTGTATCATCTTCTTCTGTTTTGTTTGCTGTCCCAGCCTCTGCGCCACCTCAGAGGCAGTGCACCCACGCCGCTCCATCCCCGTCCACAGCCACAGCTCGGTCGGACTCGCCGCAGCCCCGGCACCGACAATCCAGTAGCACACACCCATGTCTCACACCCTTTATCCATGCTCCCCCCGCCCCAATACGCCCATCCACGTCACGTCCTTCATCCACACACCCTCTGTCCCAATACGCCCACCATGTCAGGCACTTTACCCCGCGCCCTTTGCCCTACACACGCTCCCCTTTACTGTGATAAAACGCCCCATGTCACGTCCTTCATCCACCTTCCTCCCCGCCCCAGTAAGACATTCATGTCACGCCCTTCATCGGCGCCCCTTCTACCCCAATGCACCCATCCATGTCACGTCCTTCATCCACACACACTCTCTGCCCTAGCACGCCCACCATGTCGCCCTTTGCCCCAATACGTCCACCATGTTACGCCCTTCTTCACACACACCCTCTGCCCCAATGCGCCCACCCACGTCACGTCCTTCATCCACACGCCCCTGCTCCAATACGCCCACCCACGTCACGCCCTTCACCCTCGCCCTCTACCATATACACGCGCCTCTTTCCCGTAATAAAACGCCTCCATGTCACGTCCTTCATCCGCCTCTCATCCCCGCCCCTGTAAGACACCATGTCACGCCCTTCGTCCGTGTCCCTTCTGCCCCAATAATGCACGCATGTCGCGCCCCTCATTCGTGCCCACTCTCTGCCCCAATATACGCCCACCATGTCACTACCCACGTGTCTCCCTTCATCTGTGCTCACATAGGCACACACAAGTCCCCTATGTCACGCCCTTCATCCACCTCATCTGCCACAAGATGACACTTATGTCGCGCCTCTGCCCAAATATGCACACCCATGTCCCATTTGTCACGCCCTTCATCCGCCCCAACTGCTTCAATGAAACACCCACGCCTCGCCCTTTCTTCCTTGCCTTCTCTGCCCCAGTACGCCCGCCATGTCACACACACTGCCCTCCCCCACCTCCACCTATATCATACTCTAAAATCCGCACATCCGGTACCTAGACCCATGTTCCACCCTCAAATACGCACCTCACCCTTTCCCTCAGGTCAGGCGCAGAAACCCACGCTCTACATTCCCACTCATGTCACGACTTGAAGAAGAATTCTACCCCTCCGCCCCGCTCCCCCCCCCCCCCCAACCCTTCCTCTATGCCATGATCAGCACACTCTACCACCATCCATGTCAAGCTCTGAAATCCGTGCTCCCTGTACTCCGCCCACGTTACTCTAAGCATATGCCTGGCATTTTAATCGCACCCCCCCCCCCCCCCCTTCCTTTTCAGGTCTGTCCCACGTTACTCTCTGTATCCACACACCCTGCACCCCCACCCATGTTACCCTTGCATCGTTTACCCCCCCCCCCCCCCCCCCCCCCCCCCCCCCCCCCCCCCCCCCCCCCCCCCCCCCTTCGTACCCCTATCCATGTTAAGCCCTGAAATCTGTGCTTCCTGTGCTCCCAACCATGTTACTGTCTGCATCCACGCCTCCTCCCCCGTCACCCCACCCTCTTACCCCTCCATGTCCCCTCTTACCCCTCCATGTCCCCTCTTACCCTTCAACGTCCCATCCCATTCCTCCATGACCCCTCTTACTCTTCCATGTCATCTCTCGTACCGGTCCATGTCCTTCGTTACCCATCAATGTCCGCTCTTACCCTCCATGTCGCCTATTACCCCTCCATGTTTCCTCTTATTCCTACAGTCCCCTGTACGTCCTCTTTTACTCACCCATGTCCCCTATTACCCCTTCAGTCCCTTTTCAATCTCCACGTCCCATCTTACCCCTCCATGTCCCATCTTACCCCTCCATGTCACCTCTTAACCTTACATGTTCCTTTTTAGGCCTGCAAGTCCCCTCATACCCCGGCATGTCCCCCTCTTACCCCTGCATGTCCCCTCTTACCCCTCCTACATGTTCTCTCTTACCCCTCCATGTCCCCTCTTAAGCCTGTATGTCCCCTTTTAACCCTGCATGTCCCCTGTACGTCCTCTCTTACGCACCCATGTCCCGTATTACCCCTTTCTATCTCCATGTCCCATCTTACCCCTCCATGTCCCCTCTTAACCCTGCATGTTTTCTCCTACCCCTCCATGTCCCCTCTTAACCCTACATGTTCCTTTTTAAGCCTGCAAGTCCCCTCTTACCCCGGTATGTCCCCTCTTACCCCTGCATGTCCCCTCTTACCCCTGCATGTCCCCTCTTACCCCTCCATGTCCCCTCTTAACCCTGCATGTCCCTTCTGACCCCTTCATGTCCCCTTTTACCCCTGCATGTCCTCTTTTTAACCCTCATGCCCCCCCCTCTTACCCCTACAGTCCCCTGTATGTCCTCTCTTACTCACCCATGTCTCCTATTACCCCTACAGTCCCCCCCTTCCATTTCCATGTCCCATCTTACCCTTCCATGTCCCCTGTTATCCATGCATGTCCTCTTTCAACCCTCATGTCCCCTCTTACCCCTACAGTCCCCTGTATGTCCTCTCTTACTCACGATGTCCCCTATTACCCCTACAGTCCCCTTTCCATTTCCATGTCCCCTCTTACCCCTCCATGTCCTCTCCTACCCCTCCGTGTCCCCTCTTAACGCTGCATGTTACCCCTCCACGTCCCCACTTACCCCTCGTAACCCCACAGACCCCTCTTACCCCACCATGTCCCTTCTTACCCCTCCATGTCCCCTCTTACCCCGTACACAGTCTGCTCTTATCTGTCCCTGTTCCTTCTTAACTCTCCATGTCCCCTCTTACCCCTCATAACCCTACAGACCCCTCTTACCCCACCATGTCCCTTCTTACCCCTCCATGTCCCCCTCTTACCCCTTCAAGCCTGCTCTATCACACTCCATGTCCCCTCTTACATCTCCATGTGTTCCCCTATCACCTGCAGTCCACTCTTACCTCTTCATGCCCTCTCTTGCACCTTAATGTCCCCTCATACCCCTTTTTATGCCCTCTCATACCCCTTTTATACCCCCTCTTACCCCTCCATGTCACCTCTTACCCCTCCATATCCCCTCTCCCCTACCCCCCTCCATATCCCCCCTCTTACCCCTCCATGTCACCTCTTATCCATCCCTGTCCCCTTCTTACCCTACCAAGTCCCCTCTTACCCTTCCATGTCCCGTCTTACCTCTTCATGTCCCTTCACACACCCCACCATGTCCGTTCTTACCCATCCAGTCCCCTCTTACCCCTGCAGTCCCCTTTTCCCCTCCATGTACCCTCTTTTGCCCTCCATGTTCCCTCTTACCCCTCCATGTCCCCTCTTACCCCTACAGTCCCCTCTTACCCTTCATGTCCCCTCATACCCCACCATGTCACCTCTTACCCACACAGTCACCTCTATCCGTCCCGTCCCTGTCCCTGTCCCTTCTTACCCTTTCATGTCCCCTCATACCCCACCATGCCCTTTCTTACCCCCATGTCCCCTCTTACCCCTACAGTCCCCTCTTATCCGTACCTGTCCCTTCTTATCCCCTCCATGTCCCCTCTTACCCTTGCATGTCCCCTTCTTACCCCTCCATGTCTCCTCTGACCCCTTCATTTCCCCTCCTCTTAACCCTACAGTCACCTCTTACCCACTATGTCCCTTCTTACTCCTCCGTGTCCCCTCTTGCCCCTCATAACCCTACAATCCCCTCTTACCCCACCATGCTGCTTACCCCTCCATGTTCACCTGTTACCTCTTACCCCTTACCCCTGCCTGTGTTCCTCTACCACCTGCGGTCCCCACTCTTCCCCTTCATGTCCCCTTTTACCCCTTCATGTCCCTTCTAATCCCTCCATGTCCCCTCTTACCCATCCATGTTCCCTCCTACGCCTCCATGTCCCCTCTTACCCCTACAGTTCCCTCTTATCCGTCCCTGTCCCTTCTTTCCCTTCCATGTCCCCTCTTACCCCTTTATGTCCCATCACACCCCCACCATGTCCCTTCTTACCCCCCTTACACTACCAAGTCCCCTCTTACCCTTCCATGTCCAGTCTTACCTCTTCATGTCCCATCACACCTCACCATGTTCCTTCTTACCCCTCCATGTCCCCTCTTACCCCCTTCAAGCCTGCTCGTATCACTCCATGTCCCCTCTTACATCTCCATATGTTACCCTATCACCTGAAATCCACTCTTACCCCTTACCCCCCCATGCCCCATCATACCCCTGTTTATGCCCCCTTACCCACCATGTCCATGTCCCCTCTTCCCTACAGTCCCCTCCCCCCCCTACAGTCCCCTCTTACCCCCTGCAGTAGTCCCCCGTTCTTACCCCTCCATGTCCCTCTTACCCCTCCTTTCCCCCTTCCATGTCCATGTCCCTCTTACCCCTTCATTTCCCCACATACCCCACCATCCCCTTCTTACCCCCCCTCCATGTCCCCTCTACCCCTCCATGTCCCCCTCTCCCTCCCCCCTTACCCCATCATCCCCTCATACCCCTCCATGTCCCTTCTTACACCCCCCCCCCCCCATGTCCCCTCTTACCCATACATCCCCTCTGTACAGTCCCCGTCCCTCCCCCTTCTTAACCCTCCATGTCCCCTCTTACCCCCCTTTATCTCCCCTCCTTATTTCTCATACCCCTACAGTCCCTTCTTACCCCACCATGTCCCCCTCTTACCCCGTCAAGCCTGCTCTTATCACTCCATGTCCCCTCTTACTTCCATCTCCATGTGTTTCCCCTATCACCTGAAGTCCACTCTTACCCCCTCCACCCCCTCTCTTACCCCTCCATGTCCCCCATGTCCCCTCTCATCCGTCCCTGTCCCTTTTTACACTACCAAGTCCCCTCTTACCATTCCATGTCCCGTCTTTACCTCTTCATGTCCCTTCACACCCCACCATGTCCCTTCTTACCCCTCCAGTCCCCTCTTACCCCCTACAGTCCCCTCTTCCCCCAATACTACTCCATGTCCCCTATTTGCCCTCCATGTCCCCTCTTACCCTCCATGTCCCCTCTTAACCCTACACAGTCCCCTCTTATCCCGTCCATGTCCCTTCTTACCCTTCCCGTGTCCCCTCTTACCCTTCATGTCCCCCCTCATAGCCCACCATGTCCTTTCTTACTCCTCCATGTCCCCTCTTATCCCTACAGTCACCTCTGATCCATCCCTGTCCCTTCTTACCACTCCACGTACCCTCTTACCCCTTCATGTCCCTTCTTATCCGTCCCTGTGTCCCTTCTTACCCTCCCATGTCACCCCTCTTACACCTTCATATCCCCTCATAGCCCACCATGTTCCTTCTTACCCCCCATGTCCCTCTTACCCCCCCTCTTACCCGTACAGTCCCTTCTTATACGTCCCTGTCCCCTCTTACCCCTCCCCCCCTCCATGTCCCCTCTTACCCCACCATGTCCCCTCTTATCCCACCATGTCCCTCTTCTTACCACTTTGTTGTCCTCCTCTTACCCCTCCATGTCCCCTCTTCTTCCCCTCCATGTCCCCTCTTACCCACCATGTCCCCTCTTACCCCACCATGTCCCTTCTTACCACTCTGTCTCCTCTTACCCCTCCATGTCCCCTCTACCCCTCCATGTCCCCCACCATGTCCCCTTTTATCTCACCATGTCCCTTCTTACCACTCTGTCTCCTCTTACCCCTCCATGTCCCCTCTTACCCCTCCATGTCCCCTCTTACCCCACCATGTCCCCTCTTACCCCACCATGTCCCTTCTTACCACTCCTGTCTCCTCTTACCCCTCCATGTCCCCCTCTTACCCCTCCATGTCCCCTCTTCCCCCCCCTCTTACCCCCATGTCCCCTCTTACCCACTCTGTCTCCTCTTACCCCTCCATGTCCCCTCTTACCCCACCATGTCCCCTCTTACACCCCACCATGTCCCTTCTTACCACTCTGTCTCCTCTCTTACCCCTCCATGTCCCCTCTTACCCCACCATGTCCCCTCTTATCCCACCATGTCCCTTCTTACCACTCTGTCTCCTCTTACCCCTCCATGTCCCCTCTTACCCCCTTCATTTCCCCTCTTAACCCTACAGTCGCCTCTTACCCACTATGTCCCTTCTTACGCCTCCATGTCCCCTCTTGCCCCTCATAACCCTACAATCCCCTCTTACCCCCACTTGCTGCTGCTTCTTACCCCTCCATGTCACCTCTTACCCCTGCATGTGTTCCTCTATCACCTGCAGTCCCACCCTTTCCCCTTCATGTCCCCTCTTACCCCTCCATGTCCCCTCTTACCCCATCCATGTCCCCTCTACCCCCCATACAGTCCCCCCCTCTTACCCGTCCCTGTCCCTTCTTTGTCCCTTCCCTTCCCCTCCTCCCTCCCTTTTACCCCCTTCATGTCCCCTCTTACCCCTCCATGTCCCCTCTTACCCCCCATGTCCCCACTTACTCGTACAGTCCCCCTCTTATCCGTCCCTGTCCCCTCTTACCCCCTCCATGTCCCCTCTTCCCCACCATGTCCCCTCTTACCCCATGTCCCCCTCTTACCCCTGACCCCACATGTCCCTTCTTCTTACCCCCTCCAGTCCCCTCTTACCCCCCAGTCCCCTCTTACCCCTCCATGTCCCCGTTTTACCCTTACCCTTCATGTCCCCTCTTACCCCTCATGTCCCCTCATACCCCACCATGTCCCCCTTCTACCCCCCCCATGTCCCCTCTTACCCGTATGCCCCTTCATGTCCCCTCTTATCTGTTCCTGTTCCTTCTTAACTCTCCATGTCCCCTCTTACCCCTCCATGTCCCCTCTTACTCCCTCATAACCCTGCAGACCCCTCTTGCCCCTCCATGTCATGTCCCCTCGTAACCCTCCATGTCCCCTCTTACCCCCCTCCATGTCCCCTCTTACCCTGCATGTCCCCTACCCCCTCCCTTGTCCCCTCTTACCCCTTCCGTGTCCCCCTCTTACCCTTCCATGTCCCCCTCTTACCCCTCCATGTCCCCTCTTACCCCTGCATGTCCCCTCTTACCCCTGCATGTCCCCTCTTACCCCCTGCATGTCCCTTCTTACCCCTCCATGTCCCCTCTTACCCCTGCATGTCCCCTCTTACCCCTGCATGTCCCCTCTTACCCCTCCGTGTCCCCTCTTAACCCTCCTTGTCCTTCTTAACCCTGCATGTCCCCCTTCTTACCCTGCCATGTCCCCTCTTACCCCTCCCATGTCCCCTCTTGCCCCTCCCATGTCCCCTCTTACCCCTCCCTCCCTCCCCCCACTCTTGTTGCCCCTCCATGTCCCCTCCTACCCCTCATCCATGTCCCACTCTTACCCCTGTCCACTCTTACCCATGTCCCCCTCTTAACCCTACAGTCCCCTCTTACCACAAATAACCCTACATGTCCCCTCTTAGCCCACCATGTCCCTTCTTCCCCCTCTTACCCCCTCCATGTCCCCTCTAACCCCTCCATGTGTTCCTCTATCACCCAGTCCCCTCTTACCCCTTCATGTCCCCCTCATACCCCCCCACCATGTCCCTTCTTACCCCTCCATGTCCCCCCCTTATCCGTCCCCTGTCCCTTCGTGCCCTCCATGTCCCCCTCTTACCTGTACAGTCCCCTCTTACCCTCCATTTCCCTTCTTACCCTTCCATGTCCCCCTCTACCCGTACAGTCCCCTCTTATCCGTCCCTGTCCCTTCTTACCCCTCCCATGTCCCCTCTTACCCTACCCTTCATACCCCACCCCCCCTCTTACCCCCCCCCATATCCCCTCTTACCCATAAATCTCTCCCTCTCTTATCCCCTCCATGTCCACTCTCTTACATCTGCATTTCCCCTCTTAACCCTGCATGTCCCCCTCTTACCGCTAGATTGCCCCTCTTACCACTCCCTGTTCCCCTCTTCCCCCCATCAATCTCCCCTCTCTCCCCGGTCCATTTCCCCCCCTTATCCCTGTCCCATTTCCGTCTAGTCCCCCTACCCGTCCATGTCCCTTCTCACCCCCTCTATGTCCCCTCTTACCCCTAATAACCCTACCCTTCCCCCCTCTTACCCCACCATGTCCCCTCTACCCCTCCATGTCCCCTCTACTCCCCCCTTCAAGCCTGTCCCGTACCACTCCATGTCCCCTCTTACCCCTCCATGTGTCCCTCTATCCATGTCCCATCATACCCCCCCATGTCCCCTTCTTACCCCTCCATGTCCCCTCTCATCCCCCACCATGTCCCTTCATGTCCCCCTTGCCCCTTCATGTCCCCTCTTACCCCTATACATGTCCCCTCTTACCCCCGTACAGTCCCCCTATCCCGTCTCTTCCCCCCTTACCCTCCATGTCCCCTCTTACCCTCCATGTCCCCTATTTACCCCATACATGTCCCCTCTTATCCCCCCTATGCCCCTTCTTACCCTCTTACCTCTACCGTGTCCCCTCTTATCTGTCCCCTCTTACCCTTCCATGTCCCCTCTTACTCTTACCCCTATGTCCCTTCTTACCCCTCCATGTCCCCTCTTACCCCTCATACCCCTACAGTCCCCTCTTACCCCAGCATGTCCCTCTTACCCCTCCATGTCCCTTACCTCCCAGTGTCCTCTCTTACCCCTTCATGTCCCCTCTTACCCCTTCATGTTCCCTCTTACCCCCTTTTCCCCCTCTTACCCCCCCCCCCCCCCCCATGTCCCCTCTTACCCCATCCATGTCCCTTCATACCCCACCATGTCCCCTCTTACCCCTCCATGTCCCCTCTTACCCCTCCATGTCCCCCTCTTACCCCTACAGTCCCCTCTTACCCGTCCCTGTCCCCTTCTTACCCTCCATCTCCCCTCTTACCCCCCCTCCCCCCCCACCCCCTCTTACCTCCCTTTCCCCTCTTAACTCTACAGTCCCCTCTTATCTGTCCCTTCTTACCCTTCCATGTCCCCTCTTAACCCCCTGTCCCCTCTACTCCACCATGTCCCTTCTTACCCCTCCATGTCCCCTCTTACCCCTCATAGCCCTACAGTCCCTCTTACCCCACCATGTCCCTTCTTACCCCCTCCATGTCCTCTTATCCCTTCAAGCCTGTCCCTTCTTACCCTCCATGTCCCCTCTTACCCCGTCCATCCCCTCCTCTATCATCTGTAGTCCACTCTTACACCTCCATGTCCCCTCTTACCCCACCATGTCCCTTCTTACCCCCTCCATGTCCCCTCTTACCCCTACAGTCCCCTCTTATCCACCCCTGTCCCTTCTTACCCGTACATGTCCCCTCTTACCCTTACCCCTCCATGTGTCCCCTCTTACCCCACCATGTCCCCCCACTTACCCCTTCAAGCCTGCCTGCTTTATCACTCCATGTCCCCTCTTACCCCTCCATGTGTTCCTCTATCACCTGCAGTCTACTCTTACCCCTTCATGTCCCCCCTCACACCCCTTTTATGTCCCCTCTTATCCGTCCCTTCCCTTCTTACCTTTCCATGTCCCCTCTTACCCCTTCATGTCCCCCTCATACCCCACCATGTCCCTTCTTACCCCTCCAGTCCGCTCTTACTCGTACAGTCCCCTCTTACTCGTACAGTCCCCTCTTACCCCTTCATGTCCCCTCTTACCCCCATGTCGCCCTCTTACCCCTCCAGTCACCCCTTTCGTCCCTGTACCTTCTTACCCCTCCATGTCCCCGCTTACCCTACAGTCTCTCTTATCCGTCCCTGTCCCTTCTTACCCGTCCATGTCCCCTCTTACCCCTTCATGTCCCCTCATAGCCCACCATGTCCCTTCTCACCCCTCCATGTCCCCCTCTTACCCCTACAATCCCCCTCTTATCTTTCCCTATCCCTTCTTACCCCTTCCAGTCCCCTCTTACCCGTACAGTCCCCTCTTATCTGTCCCTGTCCCCTCTTTACCCCTCCATGTCCCCTCTTACCCCTCCATATCCCCTCCTACCCCACCATGTCCCTTCTTACCCCTCCATGTCCCCTCTTATCCCTCCATATCCCCTCTTACCCCTACAGTCCCCTCATCCTTCCCTATGCCTTGTCCCCTCTTATCCCTCCATGTCCCCTCTTACCCCACCATGTCCCTTCTTACCCCTCCATGTCCACTCATGTCACGACCAGCAACCGCGCCCGCCGTATCCACCTATGTCAAATGCTGTATCCCCGTCCTTTACACTAGCAACCATGTTGTATGCTGCATCTACCACCCTGTACTCACGGCATACTCTGCATCCACGTCCCCACAGGTCTTACCCTGTATTCGCTGATGAATGACTGAACGAGCGACCGACCGAATAAATACACGAACGAATAACAGAAAAACTGACTGTACAAATGAAAGTCTGAACGACCGACTGACTGAACGAATGAACGACCGACCGAACGACTGTTTGACTGACCAACCGACTGAATGGCTGAACATCCGACTGATCAAATGACTGACTGAACGACCTGCTGACCGAATAAATTACTGACCGAACAAATGATTGAACGACCGACTGATGATGACGAAACAACGACAGTCCGAATGAATCGCTGATCGAGCGACCGACTGAACGAGATAGATCGACCGCGAGTTACTGGCCGACTGAATGAATAACTGAACGAAGGTCCGACTAAACAAATGACTGAACGACAGCGATGGACCCGACCGACCGCACGCACGAAAACAAAATACATGAACAGAAAACGAACAACCAAACGAATGTATGCAAGAAAGGAAGGAAGCAAAAAAAAATATGTAAGAACGAACAAAAACAAAGACACAAACAGCGTACCCCAAAATGAAAAAAGAACATAACCGATTCTAAAACAAACTCGTCTAAAAACTTCCCGAGGGGTGAGCGGTATTTTGGGGAGGTGGGGGGGGGGGGGGGGGGGTTGGGTAGAAAAAAAAATTGTTGCAATTCTGTGTGTGTGTGTGTGTGTGTGTGTGTGTGTGTGTGTGTGTGTGTGTCTATGCCCTATGCATTTGTGCGTGGGTGCGTTTTCGCGTTCGTGAATGCGCGTACGTGTGTGTGTGTGTGTGTGTGTGTGTGTGAGAGAGAGAGAGAGAGAGAGGGAGGGAGGGAGGGAGGGGAACCGACAGTTTCAAATTTCTTAGAAAAATCAATGTTTAAACTTCGCCCGTGTCGACGTGTGGTACAGGTAATAGATCCAATACATATACGCGTGCGCAGATGATAGATCCTATACACATGAATACACGCATATGCACACACAAACATCATACATAGCTACGTTCACACGCAAGGCTACACGCAGGCACGCAGGCACACCACCTACTGGCAAAAACGGACACAATTGTAACATGGATACATCCATATGCGAAAGCGCACTCGCACACACACACACATACACGCGCGCGCGCGCAGAGAGAGAGAGAGAGAGAGAGAGGGAGGGAGGGGAACCGACAGTTTCAAATTTCTTAGAAAACTCAATGTTTAAACTTCGCCCGTGTCGATATGTGGTACGGATAATAGATCCAATACATATACGCGTGCGTATAGATGATAGATCCTATACACATGAATACACGCATATGCACACGCAAACATCATACATAGCTACGTTCACACGCAAGGCTACACGCAGGCACACCTACTGGCAAAAACGGACACAATTGTAATATGGATACATCCATATGCGAAAGCGCACTCGCACTCACGCACACGCACACACGCGCGCGCGCAGAGAGAGAGAGAGAGAGAGAGACCGACCGACCAAATTTACGAACGACTTACCCCGACTACCCCGTCCCTGTCCCCTCTTACCCCTACAGTCCCCTCTTATCCGTCCCTGTCCCTTCTTACCCCTCCATGTCCCCTCTTACCCCTCCATGTCCCCTCTTACCCCTCCATGTCCCTTCTCACCCCTCCAAGTCCCCTCTTACCCCTACAGTCCCTTCTTACCCCTCCATGTCCACTCATGTCACGACCAGCAACTGCGCCCGCCGTATCCCCACTTATGTCAAATGCTGTATCCCCGTCCCTTATACTAGCAACCATGTTGTATGCTGCATCTACCATCCCCTACTCATGGCATACTCTGCATCCACGTCCCCACACGTCATACCCTGTATTCGTTTCTCCCCACCCCCCCCCCCTTCCACGTGCGCCCATTCTTGTCACGACCAGCACCTATGCCTAGCCCATGTACCCTCACCCATGTCACGCCTTGCACCTGTGCCTTACCGTTGGCTCGGCGATTGAACGAACATATGACAGAGCGTGTGACTGACCGAATCAATGACTGAACGACCGACTGAACGAATCAATTATTGAACGACCGACTGGATGAATGAACGAGCGACCGACTGACCAGCTAAACGAATGAGTATCTGAATGACCGACTGACCAATTGACGACCGGCTGACAGACGGATAACTGAACGACTGAGTGACCGAATGAATGACTGAACGACCGAGTGAACGAATGACCGACTGACTGAACGACCGACCGACCAACTGAACGACTGACTGACCGAGTGAACGAATGAGTGACGGAACGACCGATTCAAGACTGAATGACCAACTGACCACTGGACAAATGAATGACTAAACGACCGACTGACCGCACAAATGCACGAACGAATGACTAAACGACCGATTGTCCAACTGAACGAATGGATGACTGAACGAGTGACTGCCTGATCAAATGGACGGATGAATGACCGAACAACCGACTGACCGAATGAATAAATGTCTGAACGACCGACTGACCACGACTGGCTAAACGAACGATCGACCGACCAAATTTACGAACGAATGACTGAACGACCGACTGACTGAACGACCGATCGCCTCGACGACAAGTTAGCCGACTGACTGAATATGATTGACTGACAGAATGAATAATTGAACGACCGACTGACTGGATCGATGACTGTACGACCGAAAAAATATTTGACTGACCGACTGAATTACCGATTGACTGATCGAAAGAATGACTGAACAATTGACTGACCGAAAGAATAACTGACCGACCGACCGAATAAATGTACGAACGAATGACTGAACGACCAACTGATTGAATAAATAACTGAACTACCGAGTGAACGAATACGTGACTGAACTACCAACTAACCGAGACTGACGAATAACTGGACGAGCGACCGACCGAATAAATGACTGAACGAGCGACCGATCGAACGAATACACGAACGAATAACAGAACAACTGACTGCACAAATGAAAGTCTGAACGACCGACTGGACGAACGACTGTGACTGGCCGTCTTTCCGACGAATGATTGAATGAACGTCTGACTGACCGACCGACTGAATGGCTGAACATCCGACTGATCGAATGACTGACTGAACGACCGACTGAGTTACTGAACGACCGACTGACCAATCGATGACAGAACGATCGACTGAGTGACCGAATAAATGACCGAACGACCGATTGAATGACGAAACAACGACTGACTGAATAAATTACCGACCGAACGACCGACTGAGTTACTGAACGACCGGCTGACCAAATCGTTGACCGAACGACCGACTGAGTGACCGAATAAATGATTGACGACCGACTGAATGACGAAACAATGACTGACCGAATGAATCACTGATCAAGCGACCGACTGAACGAGATTGATCGACCGCGAGTGACTGGCCGACTAACCGAATGAATGTCTGAACGACCGACTATACAAACTTACGAACGAATGACTGAACGACCGAATGAATAACTGAACGAGAGAGACCGACCGAACGAATGACTGAACGACAGTGGTGGACCGACCGACCGAACAAACGCACGAACACCAAATACATAAACGAAAGCGAACAACCAAACGAAGGTATGAAAGAAAGGAAGGAAGCAAAAAAAAAACAAAAAAACGTAAGAACGAACAAAGACACAAACAGCGTACCCCAAAATGAAAAAAGAACATAATCAATTGTAAAACAAACTCGTCTGGGGGGGGGGGGGGGGGGGGGACGAAAGAGAAAAAAAAACTGTTGCAATTCTCTGTGTGTGTGTGTGTGTGTGTGTGTGTGTGTGTGTGTGTGTATGCATCTATGCGTGGGTGTGTGTGGGTGTGTTTTCGCGTTTGTGAGTGCGCGTACGTGTGTGTGTGCGCGCGCGCGATAGAGAGAAAGAAAGAAGAGAGAGAGAGAGAGAGAGGAAACCGACAGTTTCAAATTCTTAGAAAATCAACGTGTAAACTTCGACCGGTTCGACGTGTGGTAAAGATAATGGATCAAATACATATACGCGTCCGTATAGATGATAGATCCTATACACATGAATACACGCGTATGCACACGCAAACATCATACATAGCTACGTTCATACGCAAGACTACACGCACGCACGTAGGCAGACCTACGCGCAAAAACAGATATGACTGTAACATGGATACATCCATATGTGAAAGCGCACTCACTTGCACACACACGCGCGCGCGCGCGCGCCCGCAGAGAGAGAGAGAGAGAGAGAGAGAGTGCTGTTTTTGCACGCATACATAAGCAGACAAATACGTGCGCACACATATATACAACCAATCGCGCGAACACGCACACATATACATATTCAAACATGCGCGCGCGCGCGCGCACACACACACACACACACACACACACACACACACACACACACACACACACACACAGAGGAGGAGCCAGCCCAGTGTTAAGCAGGTCACTGGCACTTGCTCTTTTCTCGAGTCTTGCACCATGATTTTGAATTGATTGGACTTCATGTAAGAAAATTAGCTAACCTATTTTTTCTTCGCGCTTATTATGTGCATCAACCTTTTCTTTAACCGGCAAGATGTACTCAGACTGTTTTTTTTTTTCTAGGCCTTTAAAAAACGATCTTCTGGTAAATTTTAACAACAAATAATATACCAACAATACTTTCATGCGTAAGAAATACGTCAACTGCTCTTTAAAACCTTTGTATGTAACAGAACTAAGTTTCTCTCTTCACCTTTTGATATCATCAGAATTGTCCGAGAACGCCTTACAAACGCATGTGCTTTTGTCAAAAGTTCTTATGAGAAAATTGCTTCCTAATTTTGATAGGATACAGTGCGAATTGAAAATTGTTCTTAATTCTTTTCTTTTTCGACACGCTGTGAACATTTTCGGATTTAGATATTTCTGAATGACGAACATCACAAAGTAATACATATTCAACTTTAGCAACAACTCTGTTGAACATGATGAATGGCAAAAGGAAGAACGTGAAAATGATGATAAATAAGTGACGGGAAATGAGGCTGCAAATGAAGAATGATTGACGCTAGAGGAACGTGAAAATGATGAATGACTGGCAGTAGGAGAGTGAGGAAACGAGGAACGACTAATTGGAGAAGAACATGAAAAAGATACATGAATGACAGGAGAAGAGTGTTAAAATAGTATAGAGACTAATTGAGGAAAAAAACACGAAAATGAGGAATGACCGACTGGAGAAGGACCTGAAAACAACGTATGCCTGGCTGGGCAGAACTTGAAAGCAATGAATGACCGATGTCGGAGGAACGTGAAAACAATGACCGACTGACCGGAGGAGAAAGTAAACACAATGACCGACTGACCGGAGGGGAAAGTGAACACAATGACCGACTGACGGAGGGGAAAGTAAACACAATGAACGACTGGCGGGCCGAGGGCTTGAGAATGATGAACGGAACATGAAGACAGCGTGAGAATGACAAGAAAAGGGAAAGTGATGAATAAATGACGGGGGGGAAAGGAGAGAGAGTTGAACGAGGAATGGGAGAACGATTTAATGATGAAAAACAGTTTGGACGACATGATAAGAACGTCTAGTAGACGGGATAAAAGCGGAAGGTAAGAATAGTGAAGGAAACATGAAAGGAAAAAAGTGACTGATGAGCAAAAGATAATTGTGAATGTGGAGTGGGATGAGATGACATCCATGAAGGAGAGGCGATGAGGACACTGAAAATGACACGACAGTAGCATAAGACGGACAAGAGAAGGGTACAGGGGAGGGAAAAAGGGAGAACAGCATGAGAATGATAGATGACATGAAAGCGCAACAGCGTGAGAACGATCAATTGATCGAAAAAAAAGGGGGGGGGGAGGATGAAACGAGAGAGCAATAAATTTTTCACGAGATGGAAAGAAGAAAAGGTGGAAATGATGAACAAGGGACGGGACAAGAAGAAAGGAAGAGAGAAAAGAGCGTCAGGTCGATGCACTACATGAAAGTCAGGTATTGTCAGAAAAAATTAAGTAAAGGAAGAAAAAAAAATGAAGAGATGACGAGAATTTTGAATGATGGACGCAGTGACGAGAGAAGGAAAAAAAAACCCGCGCAAAAATGGACGAACTGAATAAAGAAGAACCTGAAAATAAGTAATAACGGACGTGGGAAGAACGTGAGACATTTCGGTACTGGATAAGACTAGAAGTAGCGAATGACAGACGGGATTAGGATGAAAAGACGGTGACGGTATGAATGATTTTAAAAAAAGGACATGAACAGGAGAACGTAAGTATGGCGAAGGAACGAATGAAGTAAGGAATATGAATAACAGACACAATGAGAACAAGAAACCGTGAAGATTATGACCGACTGACTAGAACGAGAATATGGTGAAGGATCGACTCGTCTAAAAACAAGGCAATTATGAACGACTTGGGGAAACAAGGTGAGAGATGACGAAAGAGGGACAACAGGGGAAGAAAAAGGGTGAATCACAGACGGAGGAAAAACGGAAGACTGGTGAAAAGACAGGAGAGAAGCAGAACGCGGGAATGATGAAAGAGAGATAGCAGAAGAACGTGAAAATGAAACAGAAGTGGAAGACTAACCTGAGAGTAATGAAGGGCAGTTCGGATGAGAAGGCAAGATTCTGACGATGGCGCATATAGCCCCGATGGGAAGAAATAGGCAAACGTGAAAACGATAGGATGGACGAGAGGAGGACATGAGACAGGCAGTGATCGAGACGATTAAAGCGTCCGAATCATGAATGCGGGGAGGGACGAGAAGAAAAAAAGAAAAAGAAAGAAAGAAAACGGCATACATGACCGAGAGGTGAAGGGAAGAAAGTGAGAATGATAATGTACGAAAATTGGAGTGTGCGGAGAGGTGAGAAAACGAACGATGAAGTATGGTAAAACATGCCAATGGTCAATGTTGGACCGCAGGTTGTGGGGTGGGTGGGTGGGGTGGGTGGGTGCGTGTGCGCGCGCGCGCGCGTGTGTGTGTGTGCGTACGTGCGTGCGTTCGCGTGTGTGTGTGTGTGTGTGTGTGTGCAGGCAGGGGGAAGGGGAGTGGATGAAATGATGATTAGACTTGGAGGCACATGAGATTGGCCATTTGTTGGACTGTGGCTAAAGGTGAGAACAACAAATGTTGAACTGGAGGGAAACGTGAAAATGAGGAATGTTGGGCTGGGGAAAAAGGCAAGAATAATGAATGTTGGACTGGGGGGGGGGGGGGGGGGGGGGGGGGGGGGGGTGTGAGACGTGAGAATGGTGAAAGCTGGACGGGAGAATAATTGAGAGAATGATAAATGTTGGACTGAAGGGGAGAAGAAGAGCGCAGGAAAAGATGAATAACAGATGGAAGGTGGTGCGACGAAGGAACGACGGATGAGGAAAGCGAAGGAAAGAGAAGAGCGCGAGGGTGACGGTCGTAATGAAAACAGGATAGCGACAGAGCAATAGTGGGCACAATCAGCACAGAATGAGAAGAGAGGAAGGCGTCAATAATGAATGGTTGACACGGTGAGACGAAGAGAACACAAAAGTGCCGAGGGTAGGACGGGGGGCAGAACATGACAATACTGTGTGAAGAACATGAGAAAAAAAGAGAACACGAGAATGACAGCTGAGAGACGGAAAGGGGAACGTGAGAAGGATGAAAGATGAACGAGTGAAGAAAAGGAGAAAGAAGATCATTGGATGTGAGGAGCAGACAAAGTGAAACTGATGGATGATGATCCGGAGGAGGAAAGGAGTTTCGGAGCATGAGTGACAGATGGGAGAAGAACATAGGAGTGCTCAGTGACGGACGGGATAGGAAGAGGAAAACTGGATGAAGGTGAATATGGTACGTCCATCCTACTGTTCAATACCGCCGAAAGAGAAGTGAAGGGTTAGCGATGGAAATGACTATCGTAAATTCGTAGCAATGCAGGGTAACCGGTCAGCAGTGTATTAAGGAACTGTTTGAAGCAGAGAAGAATGAAAGGGGGCGGAGGGAGGGGGGGGGGAGACTGCAGGACTTCAGAGGTTGGAGGTGTAGTTGGAAAAGACCAAATATGACATAAGACAATGGGAAATATGGAAACATGAATAATGTACAACAGTGGGTATGGGCGGAAATGAAAGGCTAAAGAATTAAAGGGGGGAGGAGAAACTGAACCTCAGGTTCAATCCATGAAATATTGAAAGAATATAACTGCAGTGGAAATTACCATTGGACGGAGGTAGAAACTGGTGGTGGTGTGCCCAATCCTTTCAGCATGTCCACAACATGTTTATACGATACAGTGAGGGTCTCCGGAGAACATCAAGAATTGAAATTGAAAAGTAGGAAGTGGAGAGAAAACTGGACTGAAAAGTACAAGATCCTGGTGTAAAAGAATGCATGTGAGAAGCAAAGGAAAGGAGGTAAAACAAGTGTTCTGATGAGCACAGAAATTCCTATCGTGATTGGAAATTGGGGAAAAATGGATATCTATAAAGAGTTATAAGCATCATCTATCTGAACATTGTATTTTGAGTGGATCAGGCATACACCATATCAGGGCCATAAGCGTTTATATAACAATACCAGTTAAAATCGAGTTGCCAGACAGAATCCAAACATGCATGGATTAAATCTTAAATAAGGCCAAAGTTTCTTTAATCCACGTAATTCGGCATAGTTGCTTCAAGAACCCCGTCCCCACCGTTCCCATCACTACCCATACCTACCCCATTAAACAGAAAGCTCAGGATAAAGCATCCAGGACGTTGAAAGACGAGTTCACATAGGCCTGGGGCTCCATGTATTGATGTATTGACGTTCTGATGGTGTCGGTGTAGTGTTGCACAAACCCTCTACCGTCCCCCTCTTCCTCTCCATCCCCCACCCCCTCCGAACGGCCTGCCTGTTGCAGGGTATCCCGTATGCCCCACCATCTTGGGGTGTGTCGATGCTAAACTTGATTATGACCTCACACCGATCCTGGCTCGGATGTCACTTCTCTCACACGGTTTATTCTGAATCACTCGGGTGTAATACTAGTTTGACGGATGCGCAAGAAAACTGGGCAACGAAATATTGTCTGCCAGCGGTATCACAAAAGAAATCACAGCATGATGGATCGTTGAATACTATGAGCGGTATCACAAAAGCAAAGTGCTTCACACGAACGGCAAGGACATAACTTTAAGCTGCACCTTGGTTATCAGAAAAAGTGAACAGCACAGAGCCTAGATAACTCAGAAACAAAGGCTGACTCAACCAGGTGCAGAAACTTGGTTAGTGTGAAAGAAAAGAAAAGTGTACAGTATTGATTACCTCCAAAAATGAAACGCAGTGAATCAGGAATCCTTATATGTTAGCCTGTTTGTTAATCTACAGTACAGGGATCTAAACGGAACTTAAAAAAAAAAATGTAATACAAGAAGTGAACATAGCACGTAGAACGGAGACACCGTGCGCTCACGCGCGCGCGCGCGCGCGTGTATGTGTGTGTGTGTGCGTGTGTGTGTGTGCGTGTGTTCATGTGTGTGTGTGCGCGCGCGCGCGTGTTGGCGGACGCGCATGTGTGATATACTTCAGCTTAAGAAGAAAGCGTCTTTTACAAACGTTAAACAACAGCTCCAGACCACATCGGACTTCAGAGAAATAAATTAGCCTACTCAAATCTGAAAGCCTATCAGAAACAAAAATCAGATGGCAGTATCGGAGATGGGCATGGACATGTCTGTTTCAGCACAGCTCGAGCTGACCACAGAGAGCATTTCAAGGCTGTCAACACGTATAAAAAAAAAACGTACAAACAAAACGCAAGCAAACATGTAAAACACGAACAAGCAACAAAACTAAGAAGTCACTCCAGTCAAGGGAAAAGTCAGATTTACACACGGTTTACAACTACACCTCTTCATAACAGCAGTCCTTCAGTCGGATGAAACTAAGCCATGTCAAGTACACTGGCCATTCGGATCTTTTCGCTCGGATTTTTCTTTCAAAACCGATAAAAAAAATCCTTTTGAGATAATTCCAATGCAACAAACATACATAAAAATGCCTAACTGATGGACATCACCGCAGAATGGACAAGTGTCTGTTCCATTGCTTAAACTCTTACTATCTAGTCGCCAGACGACAAGAAAGAACCTGCATCTTACGAAGTTTATTCAGAAAAGAAAAGAGAAAATGCTTTCCAGAGCACGGGAGGATGAACAGACCCACAAGTACAGAAAAAGCGGCTGGTAACACTATAGAAAAACAAAAATTATATCCAAAAGAGAAACGAAACTTATATCCAAACTGAAAGAGAAAGAACAGTCCAAGAGAGACACAAAAGAAGAAACTACTAGCATCGGATTTCTAGAAGACATAGGTACAGTTACACTGAAAAATCCTCACCTACCCCGCAGTCCTATGGGGCGAATCTGAAAATAAGTATGCAATGCTCAAAACGCAAATCGAAGAATGAACCACAGAGGCAGAAAAAAAAAAAGACAGTGAAGAAACGGAGACAAAAAAGTTGCGGCGAAAGACAACAAAAAAGAAAATTACGAGTACAATATCGCAAGAAGACTGAAACACAGTTTATACCAAAAGAGCCCTACCCCCATCCCACCCACCCCTTCTTTTAGCATGGAGTTTCGGCTGAACGAAAACGGAGTTCCAGGTGTGAACTGTGTG
>JADBJO010004545.1:67500-75000 GCA_016801955.1 Conus betulinus
CCTTAATTCGATGATTAATTACCTTTTTTTTTAGTCCACATAACAGGGCATTCACGAGTCATTAGGCGTATTTAATACCATCTGACTGCGCCATTGGCCGTGTTAGCTGTGGAGGGTTTTTTTTTTTTTTTTTCCCCCTGAATTCGATGATTATCTTTTTTTGTTCACATAATAGGGCATTCACGAGTCATTTGGCGTATTTAATACCATCTGACTGCGCCATTGGCCCCCTTAGCTGATTTTTCACTCCTAAACTAAATGGCAACATTAACCCTCTTTTGAGTCCACGTAACAGGGCATTCACGAGTCATCAGGCGTATTGGATACCATCTGACTGCGCCAGCGGCCTTGTTGGCTGTGGGGTGGGTTTTTTCCCCCCCTCTAAATTTGATAATTACATCAACCTTTTTTTTATTCACGTAATGGGGCATTCACCAGTCATTAGGTATTCAATACCATCTGACTGCGCCATTGGCCCCGCTAGTTGTGGAGTTTTTTTCTCCCTTCATTCGATGATAACATTACCCCCCCCCCCCCTTTTTTTTTTAAATGTTTTTTTAGTCCACGCAATAGGGCATTCACGAGTCATTAGGCGTATTCAATACCATCTGACTGCGCCATTGGCCATGTTAGCTGTGAGGATCCCCACTCCTCCCCCACTTTGTTTCGATAATTACTTAGAACTTTTTTTTTCTTTTTAGTCCACCAGTAACTGAGCATTCACGAGTCATTAGGCGTATTTAAT
Source organism: Conus betulinus (assembly GCA_016801955.1). Taxonomy (NCBI): domain Eukaryota; kingdom Metazoa; phylum Mollusca; class Gastropoda; order Neogastropoda; family Conidae; genus Conus; species Conus betulinus. Next base: position 68,246 of record JADBJO010004545.1, read on the forward strand.
ACCTTCTGACTGCGCCATTGGGCCGCGTTAGGGTGGCGTCCCCCATCCCCACCCCCACCCCATCACCGTTTATTCGACGATACCATTGACTTTCTTAGTACAAGTAACAGGGTATCCACGAGTTTCTGGACATATTTAATACTGACTACGTTGTTGGCCCTGTTAGCTGTAAAGGATTTGTTTGCATTTTTTTTTAAGCACCACCAGTGACATAGGGACATTTCTTTGGTGGGTGGAGGATCACTTTTGCTCTGAACCAAGGAGATAGCACCCTCCGTGGACCCCAGCCTCAAGCTGAAAGGAGGAGGGGGGCATTCAGGAGAGGGAAGGTGCCTGGAACCACCGTTTGAGGCTGGGGCTGATCCCGGTGCTGGGGATTCGGGCGGACGTCCACCAAGGGGGGTTGATTGTTGGAACTTGTCTCAAAGGGCAGGAAGTCGGGTTTTGAAGATGGATCGTGAGAATAAGTGAGGAAAAGGCCATGCCGGGGCTGAAATAGAATCTCTCTCTCTCTCTCTCTCTCTCTCTCTCTCTCTCTCTCTCTCTCTCTCTCTCTCTCTCTCTCTCTCTCTCCTCTCTCTCTCTCTCTCTCTCTCTCTCCTGGCCCCGTCCGTCCGTCAATCCGTCCGTCGATCAGTCGGTCGGTCTGTCTGTCTCTGTCTGTCTGTCCTTCTGTTTGTCTGTCTGTCTGTCTGTCTCTCTCTCTCTCTCTCTCTCTCTCTCTCTCTCTCTCTCTCTCTCTCTCTCTCTTTGTCGGTGTCCGAGTCCGCCATTCATTCAGTCGGTCGGTCGGTGAGTCAGTCGGCGCCCCCCCACCCCCATCCCTGGGTGTGTGTGTGTGTGTGTGTGCGTGAACGTGTGTGTGTGTGTGTGTGTGTGTGTGTGTGTGTGTGTGTGTGTGTGTGTGTGTGTGTGTGTGTCCTTCCGTTTCTGTCTTGGCGTATATGTGTGTTTGCGCGTGCGTGGGTGTGTGTGCGTGTGCGTGTGTCCGTCCGTCCCTGTCTTGGCGTATTCGTGTGTGCGTGTGCGTGTGTGTGTGTGTGTGTGTGTGTGTGTGTGTGTGTGTGTGTATGTGTGTGTATCCGTCCTTACGTTTCTGTCTTGGCGTATTCGTGTGTGTGTGTGTGTGTGTGTGTGTGTGTGTGTGTGTGTGTGTGTGTGTGTGTTTGTGTATATGTGTGTGTATCCGTCCTTACGTTTCTGTCTTGGCGTATTCGCGCGCATGCGCGCGCGTGCTTGTGTGAGTGTGTGTGTGTGTGTGTGTGTGTGTGTGTGTGTGTGTGTGTGTGTGTCCGTCCGTCCGTTTCTGTCTTGGCGTATTCGCACGCGCGCGCGCGCGCGCGCGCGCGTGCGCGTGTGTGTGTGTGTGTGCGTGCGTGTGCATGTTTGTGTGTGTGCGTGTGTGCGCGCGCGCGCGCGTGTGCGCGTGCGAAAGTCTGTATGTGTGAGCGTGTGCGTATGTGCGAACGCGCGCGCGCACCTGTGTGTGTATGTGTGTGTGCGTGCGTACGTGCGTGTAAGCGCTCACAAGCTACCTATCCTATTTAAACGATTACTATTAAGAGTTGTCAAAGAAAAATGTTTATTTCTGCGTGCTACGACTGTCACGATATATGATCCTGATGACCTCACCGAGCAATATTTCGGTTTCCACCGATAAGTAGAAGAGAAAGAGAAGAATATGGAAGCAGACTGGAGGAAAAAGAAAAAAGCAAAACCGCCGTTCAAACTACGCAAAGCCAAAAACGAAGGGAGAGACAAAGCAGTCGTCAGTCCAATACTGAAGTTCACATTTCTCTATGGCAAGACGTACTCAGCGTGACTGAATGTTATGTGTCCTAAGATGCCAGTGGTCCAGCTTGTGTAACATGCACTGACTTACATGACTACAGATGCATGTACTATGCCATTTCTTCGCTCCTCTGCGTGTGTTTGCGTGTGTGTGTGTGTGTGTGTGTGTGTGTGTGTGTGTGTGTGTGTGTGTGTGTGTGTGTGTGTGTGTGTGACAGAACTTTGTCCTTTGCGTGGAGACAGCCCTGAAATGGTTCCTGCTGGTCGGCTGGACGACAACAAAATGCCAGTGACTGAATCCACATTACAGACAGCTGATCTGGGGGTTTATTTCTCCAGGTATTCCAAGGGTTCCAACAGTTGCTGTCACGTTTTGGTAGCCTACAACATCACAGAAGACATGATGCTGGTGGCTCGTCACAGAAAAAATAACAATGCGAGGCGTGCATCGGGTATCCTACACTTCACGGCGAAAGTAACATAATGCCAGGCGTGCACCGGGTATCCTAAACTTCACGGCGAAATTAACGTAGCCTCAGGCGCGCACCGGGTATCCTGCAATTTACGGCGAAATTAACCTAACGTCTGGCGCGCACCGGGTATCCTGCACTTTATACGGCGAAGGTAACATGATGCCAGGCGTGCACCTAGTATCCTGCACTTTACGGCGAAATTAGCGTAGCGTCAGGGGTGCACCTAGTGTCCTGCACTTTACGACGAAAGTAACACAGCGCCATGCGCGCATTGGGTATCCTACATTATACGGCGAAATTTACATAGCGTCATGCGCGCATCGGGTACCCTACACTATACGGCGAAATTTACATAGCGTCATGCGGGCATCGGGTACCCTACACTATACGGCGAAATTTACATAGCGTCATGCGGGCATCGGGTACCCTACACTATACGGCGAAATTTTACATAGCGTCATGCGCGCACCGGGTACCCTACACTATACGGCGAAAGCAACATGGTGTCAGGCGCGCACCGAGTATCCTACACTTTATGGCGAAAGTAACAGTGTCAGGCGTGCATCGGCGATTTAATATCTTACAGAGAAACAGTAACAATGCCAGGCGTGCACCGGGTATTCTACATTTCATGGAGAAAGTAACAGTGCAATGTGTGGACTGGGAATCCTACACTCTGTGGCAAAAGTAACAGTGCCGGGCGTGGACTGCGTATCCTACACGTTAAGGCGAAAGTAACATGATGCCACGTGCGCACGGATATTCTACACATCGCAGATTTTGTGACAGGTTGCAAGGAGTGTACGGACATCATACGTCTTACGGCGAACGTATTGTTGATACGAGCTTACACACGGCTGGGGAAAAAAAAACTGGGAGCTGGGTGTGCACGGATAGTCTGCATGTAACACAGAAAGTAACACAATGCCGGGTGTGTGCGGACACCCAACACGGTATGGAGTGAGTAACATGGTGCCAGATGTGAACGGATATACGACACCGAAAGTAACAAAGTTCCAGATATGAACGGATATTCTACACCGAAAATAACATGGTGCCAGATAGGAACTAACATCCTACACGGAAAAGAACGTGGTGCCAGATATGCACGGATATCCTACACCGAAACAAGACGCGAGTTACGAACGGATAACCCATACCAAAAACGACATGGCTCCAGATATAAACAGATATCCTACACCGAAAACGATATGATGCCAGATGTGAACTGATTTCCTACACCAGAAATAACATGGTGCTAGACATGAATGGATATCCCACACCGAAAGCAACATGGTGCCGAATGTGAACGGATATCCTACACAGAAAATAACGTGGTGCTTGCAACGTGTTCGCAGTTTGAAGTTCCGACCGACATAAAAACTGTCATGTTCACTGCCCATTTCAATGCGCTATTCTTCTCCTTTCCCCCCCCCCCCCCCCCCCCCCCCCCCCCCCCCCTCACGCCTACACATATGCAATCTGAAATGGTTATTCTTATCTGTAACCTAAGTTATACTGCTTATCCAAACAACTATGATGAGCAGACAGCCCTGATATGGCCATTGTACCTATCTCAACGACGACCAAAAAAAAAAAAAAAAAAGGCAGACCTAAACTGACCAGTGCAGCTATCCAACCAAACAAGTATACACAGTGGACAGCCCTGATATCACCGGCTGCAAAAATGATACATAACATCATGAGGAGGGCACTGAAAAACAGCAACATCGAGATTACTAAATAAGACGGATATGGACATCATGAAAAAGGAAAGACAGGAGAGGCCATGGGAATAAACGAAAGATCGATAAGGAAACCAAAAACAGGGAAAACTGGATTATGAAGCTATAACATAGAAAGATGGGTGTCGTCATCGTGAATGTGGAAAGATTGATGATGACATCATGTGAAATGTAAGAAAAGTGAAAGATACACCCAAATGTGCCTCTTACAGAGAAAGTGACATACAAAGGATCGGTGCGGACGTCATAACAAGCAAAGATAGACATGGGCATCGTGAGAAAGGTGAGAAAGGAGACGAGAACGAACAGACTGGCGTGGGCATCAGGGGGAAGGGGAGATAAGTGTGGTGGACACCAAGGGAAAGGAAAGACGGATGTGGTCACCTTGACAAAAAAAAAAAAGGGCGAGGACATTGTGAAATGTAAAAATGGATGAAGACACACTGACAACGGGAAACTGGGCTGGACATACTGAGAAAGGAAAGATAGATGAGGACATCATGAGAAATTAAAGATGGATGGAGACATCGTGACAAAAAGGTGGATGTGGACATTGTGAGAAAAACAAGATGGGTGTGAACATCTTGAGAATGGAAGGGTGTGTAAAGGCACTATGGAATAGGAAAGATGGTGTGGACATTATACGACAGGGATTATGAGTGTGAACATCATGAAAAAGGAAACGAGTGTACACACCGTGAAAAAGAAAAGATGGATGAGGACATCATCAGAAAGACAAGATCGGTGTGAACATCGTGTGAAAGAAAGGATGGGTGTAGACATCGTGAGACAGGCAAGATGGGTGTGGACATCGTGAGACAGGCAAGATGGGTGTGGACATTATATGAAAGGAATGATGAGTGTGAACATCATGTGAAAGGAAAGATGATGACGTCATGAGAAGGGAAACATGAGTGAGTAGATCATGGGGTGTGGAAACTGGTGTGTGACACATTACGAGAAAGGAATGACGAGTGTAAGCATCGTGAGAATGAAAATGATATGTGTGGCCATCATGAGAAAGAAGTGATGGATAAAGACATTATGAGAATGTAGAAAGGAGTGGGTTGATCGTCAGTGTGGAAAATTGGGCGTGGACACGAAAAGATGGGTGTGGACACCATGAGGAAGAAATGACTAGTGTGAACATCTTAAGAAAGGAATGATGAGTGTGGACATCATGAGGAAGAAATGATGAGTGTGGACATCATGAGGAAGAAATGAGTGTGGACATCATGAGGAAGGAATGATGAGTGTGGACACAAGAAAGGAATGGTGAGTGTGGAAATAAGAAAGGAATGGTGAGTGTGGACATCATGAGGAAGAAATGATGAGTGTTGACATCATGAGGAAGAAATGGTGAGTGTTGACATCATGAGGAAGAAATGGTGAGTGTGGACATAAGAAAGGAATGATGAATGTGGACATAAGAAAGGAATGGTGAGTGTGGACATTATAAGAAAGGAATGGTGAGTGTGGACATAAAAAAGAAATGATGAGTGTGGACATTATAACAAAGGAATGGTGAGTGTGGACATAGGAATGGTGAGTGTGGACATAAGAAAGGCATGATGAGTGTGGGCATGAAAGGAATGATGAGTGTGGACGGTATTTTGCTTCAATACTGGAATGATTTTTTTTTTCACATCACTGCATAAAACTATGATCTGGAGCAATTTTGTTTCCACATATGCAAACTACGTTTTTACATATTTTGTTTTAAATGCATTAAGTTTCCACCTGTACATTAACGAGAGTAATTTTCTATCAAAGTTAAAATTCTCTTTGATTCTTTTAATATCAAATTGTTCTTTATTGACGTGATCTACCTTACTATTTTCGAAAGCATTCCAGATATGCGACTTAACTAAGTTACACTGTTAATGTAATGATAAGGGGAAATCAAATAATTCTGAATCAAAACTGTTTTTCGCGCTCCACGTTTAGCTGCCCTGTCTACTTTTCATTATAATGATGAAAAGAACAATGTGAAGGAATCCAACAAAAAGCTACATGGGTTCCTCTTGCAATTAGTATGTGTATCATACAACTTATCTCTATGACCATTTCAGGTCTTGTGTGCAATTGAAAAACTTTTAATGCCTGAAGAACTGATTTAGAATCAACACAGAACAGAATTTGAAATATTCTTTTTGGAAAAAGTTTAAAAGGTAATTTAAAGCCATGGGTATCGCTGTTAATTCTGCTGTAAATATCGATTTGTTAATTCCTATGTAAAATGATTTCTCTACTCTTAAGTCTGGTATTAAGAATGCACAACCTGCTTGTTTATCAATGCACGAACCGTCTGTATATATTTTCAAATAATCTGAATAGTTCTTTTCAACATGACATTTAGTACAACTTGCTAACATATTTATGTTTTCATCTTTATATCGGTATGTTCAGTATCAAAATGTGCTTTATTAAGCTCCCATGGAGGTATAGGAGAAAATAACGGTCTAATGGATAGTGCATCGTTATCAATTGAAACTCCAGAATCAGTAATACGTTTAGATGTGTAAGTTACCAGTGTTTTTTGAGAAGCTAACGATTTTGCCCTTTTAGGAAAATCAATATCTGACCTAATTTTTATTTCAGATCTAAGGTGCGCTTTATTAGCTGTACTCTTGATAACAAATTTACAACACGCTAACTCTCTGTATTCGTCTAAGGGAAGCATCTGCGCTTCGTAATACGTACGAGAAGATGTTGCACCGGAAGGCCAGCACGGGTGTATGCGTGT
>JADBJO010004545.1:82500-92500 GCA_016801955.1 Conus betulinus
TATATATATATATATATATATATATATATATATATATATATATATATATATATATAGTTGCAAAGTGAAACGACTGCAGGCGGAAATCTAAACAAATCTTAAATAAATGTCAGCGAACCGCCCAGAGAACGTGGACAAACGAGTCACAAGACAAACCACAACGCGTTTCAACCTCTTAGGTCTTCTTCAGGTGCAACAAACATGAAACAAATAACGAAAATGCACTTAGCTTTGATCGCTTCTGTGTTCAGCGCAAGAAAGAAGGCGTTGAATGAAAACGAGGCTGTTGGAAGGGAAATAATGTGCGAGTCAAAGTCGTAATGATGATAATATTACTGATAGGAATACTAATAATGGTCAAAATATTATATATAAAAAAAAAGAGACAAATTACTACCAGTCTGGTGTGTCATAAGTAGGTATGGGAGAGAAAGGAGAGTGGGGTTAGAGGATTCTTAAACAGCAGGGTTGCCGTGGCAACAATCCCGGAGGCTAAGGCGATGGTGAAGTGTGTGTGCGTGTGTGTGTGTGTGGTTGTTAGTGTGTGTGTGTGTGTGTGTGTGTGTGTGTGTGTGTGTGTGGATATGTGTGTGTGTGGTTATCAACATTTCCACAACATATGCATAGGAAAGAGGGAAGATGGAACAGGAGTACATGTTGAAGAAATAGTGAATGAAAATAAAAATAAAAGAAAACCAAATGAAGTGAGGGAAATGGAGTGGACAAGTATCTGAATAAACAATAGACTGATGTGAGAAATAGAGAGGGCGTGGTGAGAAAGGAAAGGAAGATAGCTATAAGTTATGTATAAGGTAAATAGTGGGATATATGGTAGTATGTGTGTGTAGTGGGAAGATATTGTGGGCTGAGACTGAAGTGATGGGTTGGTACATGTAACTTTAAGGTGTTGATGGTAAGAGGGTGGAGGGAAGAAGGGGATGGGGTTTATATACTGACTGGGGGGTGGGGGGGGGGGGGGCAACATATTCACACCTATACACTCTCTCTCTCTCTCTCTCTCCCCTCTCTCTCTCCCCCCCCCCCCTCTCTCTCTATCTCTCTCTCTAAAAATTAAGTTATTGTTTTCTAAGTATTATCATTATTTTAATTCTACAATTATGGCCGGCAATGGGATTAGTGATAATAGGACATAATGCTTAAAAGCATAAAGGTGAAAATGACTGACGGTAATAACAATGACATCAGTGTTGTTGTAAATTCACTTCATTTGGTTTTTCTTTTATTTTTATTTTCATTCACTATTTCTTCAACATGTACTCCTGTTCCATCTTCCCTCTTTCCTATGCATATGTTGTGGGAAATGTTGATAACCACACACACACATATCCACACACACACACACACACACACACCACACACACACACACACACACACACACACACACTAACAACCACACACACACACACACACGCACACACACTTCACCATCGCCTTAGCCTCCGGGATTGTTGCCACGGCAACCCTGCTGTTTAAGAATCCTCTAACCCACTCTCTCCTTTCTCCCATACCTACTTATTGACACCAAGACTGGTAGTAATCTTGTCTCTTTTTTTTTATATATAATATTTTGACCATTATTAGTATTCCTATCAGTAATATTATCATCATTACGACTTTGACTCACACATTATTTTCCTTCCAACACAGCCTCGTTTCATTCAACGCCTTCTTTCTTGCGCTGAACACAGAAGCGATCAAAGCTAAGTGCATTTTCGTTATTTGTTTCATGTTTGTTGCACCTGAAGAAGACCTAAGAGGTTGAAACGCGTTGTGGGTTTGTCTTGTGACTCGTTTGTCCACGTTTCTCTGGGCGGTTCGCTGACATTTATTTAAGATTTATATATATATATATATATATATATATATATATGATACATATCAACATGAACCCTTTGTGGCGCATGTTGAATGCTGTGCTAAATGTGTCCCTGTGTATAATGAGGTGGAGAAGGACAAGATCGGTATAACCTTTCCTCCATGATTACAACAATGGCTTGACAAAGATTGAAAATAAAGACAAGAACAGAAGAGAAAAAAATGGATAGTGCTGTGAGAAGGAAAGAAAACGGGTATGAGGGGGGAGAGACTTAGATTACTGAAATAAAATCCTTCTCAAGCGACACATGAGTACTATCATAATCATCTTCAAAACAGAACCATTCATATCGCCTGCCCAGAGATCTTTCGTCCGCTGATTGGGACTCATCAGTAAAGTTTGTCGGTCATCCCTTGGCATCAAATGGAGATGCGTCATAACCTATGATCCTGTGGTATTCTCGACGCCAAAGGTTGAAACATTGACATTTGTATTGCCTCGCCCTTCTCATTCCATTCTGCCCAGTGTCGATCAGTTGTCCGTGTGTGGATTGGATGCCTGGGACGTGAGTTTGCTCGAGTTGCTCCGCCATTGATATTGACTTGCTTGATTGAACTCTTGTCTTGGGTCCTCATCTTTCATTCCGGTGTCTTCGTGCTCTTCTTTCAAGTCTTTCCCCCTCTCTTCTTGGTCCTTCTGCTCATCTTCACGTTCTTCTGGTCGTTGTTGTTGTTGTTGTTGTTTATTCTCTTGTTCTTTCTTGGTTTCTTTCTTTCCTTCTTTCTTTTTTTCATTTATTTTTTCTTCCTTCCTTTTTTTTTTCTTTCTTTTTCTCCCCCCCTCCCCCCTCCCCTTTCCCATATGTGTCTACCTATCTATCTCTCCATCTATCTTTATCTACCTGTCTGTCTATCTATCTATCTATCTATCTATCTATCCATCTATCTATTTGTCTATCTATCAGTTTATCTATTTATATACCTATCTATCTATCTATCTATCTATCTATCACACTACACACACACACACACACACACACACACACACACACACACACACACACACACACACACACACACACACACACACACACACCGCCGCCCACACGCGCTCACACACGCACGCGCGCACACACACACACACACACACACACACACACACACACACACACGCACGCACACACACGCACACACACACACACACACACGCACGCACACACGCACACACACACACGCACACACACACACACACACACACACACACACACACACACACACACGTTTCAGAAAGTGGGTACAGAACGAGACTGAGTCATGACACTTCTGCCTTTTCAAGCACGGGTGTGTCACTCTCACTCCATCTGTTTTTGCGAGTATTCATTTCTCTATGGAGCTCGTCTGCAGAATCCTAGGAGAGACAACGTATCAACAGCCTCAGGACACTGGCCGGTAACAATCGATGTAAGCATCAACTTTGATACGTGCAGAACGTTGACATGCAGACAGAAAATAGGTGGAGAAATAGATGAGCAGTGGCGACCTGCATTCTCTCTGAGACAGACAACTCAGATGTTCACACAGAGAGAATCACATTGTGACAAGATGCAATGCACTATCACGTTCCACAATGACAAATGTGAAAAATAGATCAATTCGAAAAGTAGAAGGGAATCCTAATCAGGCTGGGAATAGTAAACAATCTATAACGAACAAAATGATAGGATAACTCTTGCTCCTATGGTGAAATAAATGAACGCCCATATCTCCAAACAAATTCTGTTTACGACACCAAATCGCCCAGCAGAAATGACAACACAGGGCTTTGATGATTTCTCCAGTTGTTGTTGCTGCTTAGACGTGTCAGGTACAAGGTGTATGGGCAAGGGTTGCAACATCCTTCTGTGTTGTCATTTATGCTTGGCGATTTGGTGTCTTAAGCAGCACATGTTTGTGGAGTTATGAGCGTGTATTCATTTCATCATGGGAACAAGAGTTACCCAACTTGTTCGTTACTTAAGAAAAGTGGGTTGTTGAGTTCTACCTCATTGAAACGTACCTATGCGAAACATGCATGACAATTTATCATTTTTGTTGGTCAGGCATTGTGTGTCCTTTCCCTGAGCAGTTGTTGTTCTGTCCTGCGTCAGAATACAGGGCAGATCTGTTTTCTGGCTTTTGTAGTTTTTTTTTATCTTGCCTTGTTTTTGCCACGTCCTTACAGGCCTTTGCTAACCAGCTGTGCGAGGCAGATTAAATGGGCTGGATGCCCAAGAAGGACGTGAGACGCTCGAGTTGTTCTGACGTTAACACTCGCTGGCTTGATGCAACTCTTCTACTGGACCGTCATCTCTCATTCTGTTTTTTTTTTTTTTTCTCGTCCTTTTCTTTGCAATGTTTCCATTCTACTGATTCATCTTGTTCAATTTCACATTTTTCTGGTTGTTATTGCTTATGCTGTTGTTAATTCTTCCCTCTGTCTCTTTCTCTGTTTCTGTCTCTGTTTTTGTCTCTGTCTCTGTCTCTCTCTCATACATGCGTGTGCAGACGCACACACAGGCGTGTTCGTACACACGTACGCACCCACGCGCGCGCGCGCGCTCACACACACACACACACACACACACACACACACACACACACACACACACACACACACACACACACACACACACACACACACATGCACTCGTCTGTAAAGAGCGAGGGCACAGAATGAGTTCGTGACGTGACACTGACCGTTCAAAAACAAGTGTACAAATCTCTCTCTCTCTCTCTCTCTCTCTCTCTCTCTCTCTCTCTCTCTCTCTCTCTCTCTCTCTCTCTCTCTCTGTGTGTGTGCTGTGAAGTGCTTGTCTGTCTTCTGGTCACGACGATGAACCGTGACCCTTGAAAATTCCCCATGACAAATTATGTAACAATTCACTTTGACTTGTCTTGGCACTGGGTAATAGCGATGTGTGCTCTCTCCGGGTCAGACAAACCAGATATTCACCCTGAGAATGACATAGTAACCACTTAGTGATGAACTATAATGCTGTGCAATGTAGCATGTCTCTTTCACTCAGTAATTCGATTTGACTGAAATGAACTGAAATACAATCCTCTATGTCGTCTTTGCTCAAGAACTGAATTCAATACTGAAAAAGAGGTTGTTCCGATCTTTTTCCTTGAAACCTTCCCTGCAACAAGCCTGTATTAAGATTTCTAGTAACTGTCAGACAACCATCCCCACGCTTTTTCTATGAAAAACAGTCTTGTGATATGTTAGCGTTCTGGTTAGACGACGAACCAGTATCTTTAAAGACTGCCTGCGACAATAATGTAAAAATCCTCTTTGATCTGTAAGACACCACGTAATGACAACGTGTATTTTCTCCGAGTCAGGCAAACCAAGTATTCACAATGAGAATTGCATTGTGACGAAGTTGTAAATGAAATAAAATGCTATATAATGTAGTGCAATGTCATATTTGCTCAGTAATTCAACTAAACTGTAATGAACTACAATGGTGTATGTCTTTTTTGCTCAAGAATTCAATTCAGTTTTTTTTTTTTAAACAGGCTATTCCGTTCTTCACACTTGAAACCTGTCCTGCAAGAATTCTGTAGGATGGGTTCTATCAATTGTTATACAAACTTCCAACTCTTTTTTTCTTGAAATGGTTCATGCTCTGGGCTTCTTGAGAATTCGATGATGCTGGCTTTTTTTTTTCCCTTGCTCCTGTGATATTTATATTGCCTTGACATCCTCACTTCTTTCCAATGATATGCAAATCAGCTGTCTGAAGAGTGTTGCATGCAGCATTTGGATGACTCGCACGTGAGTTTGCTTCAGTTGTTCTGAAAGTGTCCGCTGCCGTCAATTTTAATTTGCTGGATGAAACTGTTGTTGACAGCAGCTACTCTTTGATCTTCTCGAGTTCTAGCTTCTTTCTCCTCATCCCACGGTTCTTTGCTGTCTGCTTCTTGTTCTCGCTTCTTGACATTGATTGTTTACGTTGTGGCTGTTTTTCTTTTCTTTTTCTTTTCTTGTCTTTTTTCTCTGTTTCTCTTTATCGCTCTCTCCCTCTTTTCTCTGTCTTTCTCCCTTTCACCTCTGTCTGTTTCATTAACACACAAGACACATTAGCTCTCTTAATCTCTTAATCTCACTCTCTCACACACACACACACACACACACACACACACACACACACACACACACACACACACACACACACACACACACACTCACTCACTCTCTCACTCCACTCTCTCTGTCTCTATCTCCCCCCCCCCCTCTCAGTCTCTGTCTCTATCTCTGTCTTTATTTATCTTTCTCTCTCTGTCTGTCTATATCTATTTCACACACACACACACACACACACACACACACACACACACACACACACACGCCTCTTCTCCCACCCTCCCCACTCCACATCCCCCCCCCCCCCCCCCCCCCCCCCCCATCGCCCATCACTAAACCCTCCATACACATATATACATACACACAGGCAATCACACTCAGGAGACTAAAAGCCCTGGCCTTTCTGACGTGTTCAAACGATGATGTACCGATACTCTCTCTCCCTCTGTCTCTGCAAACACTCCTGTCTGTCTGAGCTGCGAGTCTTCTGGGTGAAAGGGTGAGCCCATGGCATTCCTAGGGGCACTGCCAGCCACAAATATTGTCCTCTCTCCACTTTGATATGTAAAGACTCCTGACAAGCAGAGAGACAGCGGATATGTGACTGGACAATGATCATCTGTACACTCTGTCCCGTAACGATTAACCCAAATACATACATAGAGAATGACAGTCTCACAGGAAGGAGATAATAAAAACACAATGCAATACAACACGGCGCCATCTCATTCTTGCACTTACATACAAGGCAGTAGTTTTAAAAAAAAAAAAAAAAAAAAAAAGGGGGGGGGGGGGTTATTTTTTTTTTTTTTTACTCTACTGCTGAAAACGTAACCTTGTACAACTCTGCGTGACGATTTCTTAGTATAGTTATACATACATCTGCATCTCTCTGTCTCTCTCTGTCTGTCTGTCTGTCTGTCTGTCTGTTCTGTCTGTCTGTCTGTCTGTCTCTCTCTCTCTCTCTCTCTCTCTCTCTCTCTCTCTCTCTCTCTCTCTCTCTCTCTCTCCTGGGGTTATTTTGTTCCTTCTACTTAAAATTTACTCTCAAACAGCGCTGCATGACGATATCTTACTACTGTTACACAGACATCCGTCTCTCTCTCTCTCTCTGTCTCTCTCTCTCTCTCTCTCTCTCTCTCTCTCTCTCTCTCTCTCTCTCCTGGGGTTATTTTGTTCCTTCTACTTAAAATTTACTCTCAAACAGCTCTGCATGACGATTTCTTACTACTGTTACACAGACATCGTCTCTCTCTCTCTCTCTCTCTCTCTCTCTCTCTCTCTCTCTCTCTCTCTCTCTCTCTCTCTCTCTCTCTCTCTGGAATGCCTCCTCCGCTGCTCTATTGAGCATTCAGTGTACAGGGTTGGTTTTTCGCTGCGTCTGCAATGGTCATGTTGCCTTGATGCTTCCACTCCCTGCCAAGACTTTGCAAATAACCTGTCTGGGGAGTGTTAAATGGATTGGAGGCTTCGGACGTTATTTGCTCGAGTTATTCTGAAAGTGTCCGCTGCTGTCAATATTGATTTGCTTCCTTTAACTCTGGTGGACGGGAGGGTGGGGGGGGGGGGGGGGGGGGGGGGGGGGGGTTCGTCTTTTCTTTCGTTCCGTTCCTTCTTCTTCTCTTTCTTCTTCTTCTTCTTCTTCTTCTTCTTTCTTCTTCTTCTTCTCCTCTTCTCTCCTCCTCTCCTCCTCCTCCTCCTCTTCTTTTTTCTTCTTCTTCTTCACTGTCTTCTTCACTTCTTCCACTTCTTCATTCATTCCTTCTTCTTCCTCTTTTGTCACACATCTTCTTCTTCTTCTTCTCTTCTTCTTCTGATATCTTCATCCTCATTGTCAACTTCTTTCTTCTTCTTCTTCTTCTTCCTCATTGTCGCCTCCTTCTTCTCCTCCTTCAACATTCTTCTTCTTCTTCAATTCTTCTTCTTCTTCTTCATTTCATCACAATTCTTCGCCTTCTTCTTTGTTAGGTGGTCATCGTCTCATCCTCTGCTCGTCTCGCTCCTCTTTGTTTTCCTCAGCTTCTTCATTTCTTCTTCTTAATCTTCAATTTCTTCTTCTTCTTCTTCTTCTTTTTTCTTCTTCTTCTTCTTCTTCTTCTTCTCTTCTTCTTCTCCTCCTCCTTCTTCTTCTTCTTCTTCTTCTTCTTCTTCTTCTTCTTACTCTTCTTCTTCTTCTTCCTCTTAAGCATAAGAACAGAAAGAGACGGTAATCACAGAGGCAGCTGAAAGGAGTTCATAAGATGGTCGAGGAGAAGTACAAGTGAACTTGATAAGGCTGAAGTGTTCCATCTTAGACCAGTTGTCCAGGAGGTATGTGGGAAGATGTCCATCAGAAAAGGCGTGCCTTAAGGCGCCTACCCATCCAAGACTTGCAGGTTCGAATCCCACCGGCGCCAAATCAACTCTGATAACAGAGGGCATCCATGCGTCTTGACTCGGACCTGGCCCAACCCCTTTTAAGAGCAGATGATCAATACAGCTGTAAGGGAGGGGGGGGTCTTCTCTGAAGACCTTCTGCTGTCAAGTTTTCCCTCGGGTTTCTTCCTACTGGGACGAGAGACGGAATAGACGACCCTTGGTCGTCCTGTTCAGAAGGAACACGCTGAGAACGATCTGATTTCTCTGTCAGCTGTGCCCCTTCGTGTCACGTCTAGACTACCACGACAAACATATAACAAATTGTCTGTGGGCGCAACGTGATCAATTGTGGCATCAATATTCTCTCTGTCTCTCTCTCTGTCTCTCTCTCTCTCTCTCTCTCTCTCTCTCTCTCTCTCTCTCTCTCTCTCTCTCTCTCTCTCTTAATGTCCCACAAATCTCAACTGACGGTCTGAACGTCAGTCCAAACAAATGCGACCTGGGAATGGGACCATCTGGGATGTGGTCAGAAATCATCCCAGCCCAATTTGTCAAGGGCTCCACGGATTGATTCAGACGGCTAAGGATACAAGGCGGCTGACCGAAAGGACAGACTACACACCCATCCAGAACGCAAGAGGCCATTTAGAAACAAAAACAATGTGAATCAATCAAACAACAGTCAATGCACAATTTGGGGGGAAACTGGTGTCTTTTTTCTCCAAATACCAAATCAAGATCTTCTAGCTGCAAGCCATGAAATATTGATGTATTGTGGTTTTGAAACAAACAAAAAAAAACAAAAAAAAAAAAAAAACAAAAACAACGAGAGAGAGAGAGAGAGAGAGAGAGAGAGAGAGAGAGAGAGAGTCAGACAGACAGACAGACAGAGAGAGAGAGAGATAAGACTTTTCTCATGAAGGAGAGAGAGAACAGTTGACAGACATGTACGGCCATACATGTAAACCCTTCATGCTTGTAAACCCTTCCCTTACGACCCCCCCCCCCCCCCCACCCCCAACCCACCCCCGCCCCTCCCATCGTTCCCCACCTTTTCTCCAGCAGAGTTTAAATAACATCACGCACAAAAACACACACAGAAATGCCTTTGATGCTGTACGAACCAGAAACGACATGAAATGAAAATGAAAGGGGATTCGTTGGAAACATAAGGTCACGTGTAAGCAACGGAAATCATCGACTTGCTGCTGAGCGCAACACACAAATTCTGACAGTAAGCACAAGCAAACTGCAGTGTTCAATCCAGGATACTGCCATTCAACCAAGATCGGAAAACATCGGTTTCAATAGTAATCATCGGTTTGAAACATTGAATGACTGCGTGAAGCCAGCTGCTCAATGCAGGGGTGTACGATGGAAGTTCGGAAGTGGACGAAGGGGTACTATGTCAATTCTTGGACAAAGAGGCTCAGTGCTAATGTCATAAATATGAAACGGACTATAACACGAACCTGTCTGATGGCAAGTATTACCTCAACAAAAACTCATGGTAAATGAAAGTGTTGATATTTTCTTGCTCAAGTGTACAAGAGCTTATAAGATTCAGATTAAAGTCTCTCTCTCTCTCTCTCTCTCTCTCTCTCTCTCTCTCTCTCTCTCTCTCTGCCTGCCTGCCTGCCTGCCTGCCTGCCTGCCTGTCTGTCTGTCTGTCTGTC
>JADBJO010004545.1:110000-115000 GCA_016801955.1 Conus betulinus
CAGCAGCAATAGTGGAAGTAGCCGTAGTGCAGGAATGGTGGCGGTGCAAACAGTAGTAACAGCACCAGCAACAGTAGTAACAGCAACAGCAGTAACAGCACCAGCAACAGCAGTAACAGCCCCAGCAACAGTAGTAACAGCACCACCAGCAACAGCAGTAACAGCACCAGCAACAGTAGTAACAGTCCCAGCAACAGCAGTAACAGCACCAGCAACAGTGATACAGCAGCAGCAACACAGCAGTAACAGCAGCAGCAACAGAAGTAACAGCAGCAGCAACAGCAGTAACAGCAGCAGCAACAGCAGTGACAGCAGCAGCAACAGCAGCAACAGTCCCAGCAACAGCAGTAACAGCACCAGCAACAGCAGTAACAGCACCAGCAATAGCAGTAACAGCAGCAGCAACAGCAGTAACAGCACCAGCATCAGTAGTAACAGTCCCAGCAACAGCAGTAACAGCACCAGCAACAGTAGTAACAGTCCCAGCAACAGTGATACAGCACCAGCACCAGCAGTAACAGCACCATCACCAGCACCAGCAACATCAGTAACAGCACCAGCAACATCAGTAACAGCAGCAGCAACAGCAGTAACAGCTCCAGCAATAGTAGTAACAGTCCCAACAACAATAGTAACAGTCCCAGCAACAATAGTAACAGTCCCAGCAACAATAGTAACAGTCCCAGCAACAGTAGTAGCAGCCCCAGCAACAGCAGTTACAGCAGCAGCAACAATAGTAACAGCAGCAGCAACAGTAGTAACAGCACCAACAACAGTAGTAACAGCACCAGCAACAGTATCCGTAGCCGCAGCTGCAGCAGCAGCAGCAGCAGCAGCAGTAGTAGTAGTAGTAGTAGTAGTAGTAGTAATAGTAGATGAAGAAGTAACAATGCAATAGCAGTGTTAAAAGTACATACGTTTGTGAGAATACATCCATCAAGCAAATACAGCCCCCATAGGGGCCAGAATAGCTCAGTTGGTAGAGCGCCGGACTCGTGATCCTGGGGTTTCGAGTTCGAATTTCGGTACAGGGGGGATTCTTCCCTCGGAGTTAGCATTGGTTTCGGACTCTATTCCCCATATATCCTTCGAATGAGACTATAAAACGAGGTTCCGTGTGTGAACGCACGCACAACATCTTGCACACACGTAAAAAATCCCATCTCCAACTTTCGGAAGAGAAGGCCAGTTTGGCCGTTGGTATGGATGACATGTTTACACATAACATGCACCTTCCCCGAAGATGGAGCATGGCTGCCTTATGGGTGGGGTGAAAAACGGTCATACATACAAAACTCCACTGCCTGTCTACACAGGCAGCGTCCGCAGGAGTATCAGCCTGCGTACGCAGAAAAGAAGAAAGAAAGAAAGAAAACCCAATTGATACAATAAATTCTGGACAAAGCCCAATTGATACAATAAATTCTGGACAAAGGACTACGTCAAGCAGCTTATCAACACATCACACTAGCAGAGACATTAAAAAAAAAAGAAAGAAAAACAATCATCTTCTCACAGTTATCACGAGTTCTATGCTTAACCGGCACAGACATGTATCTCCTCATGATTCCCTATCTGAAAACGCCCCACATACCTCAAGGGGGGGGGGGGGGGGGGGGGGGGGGGCTCATTGACGCTAGAGACAGAGCGGAGACACTTTTGAACGACATAAAGGGCTGGGCTGGGTTACAACGCCTCTGTCCTGTTGCGCATGACTGGTGGGAAAAAGTCTGGGAGAATCCTGGTTGCCTTAGCGTGTGCCATTCCATTCTTATGACCTACTGTCATAGGACAATAACGTTTTTTTTTTTTTTTTTTTTTTTTTTTTTTTTTTTTTTTTTTTTGCACACTGACTTTGTAGATGTGAAGTAGCATGGATGGACTTTGTCCGTAAACTGTCATTTTAGGCCTCAAACTGAAACTGGCAGCAGCCGCGACAGTAGTAAGCTGTAGTGATCACAGGGCGTCAACGTCAAGGCTGTTATGTCTCAAAATCTATACCAAGTATGCAGCATAAAAAAAGATGTTTTGTTTTTTTTTATCCATGCTAAAAGAGCTTTAAACCCGGATTCGTTTTCAGCAAGCTCTTTGATAAATAGACAGCCCAGTCTTTCAGAGGCTCAAAATCACATCTGGATGCAACATTTCAGATCAGGGTCTGCATGCAGTCAGCTTAAACCAGTCCAGTGAAAGTACGAGGAAACGGAGAGAAGGAGGTGTGAAGAAGGGGAAGAAGAAGACGGGAAGGGAGAGCAGGATGAGGAGCAAGAGGAGGAAGAGAAGGAGTGAGAAGGAGAGGAGGAGTGTTTGAGGAAGAAAAGTGCACAGGTGGATGTTCCAAAGGACACATGGCAAACCTCGTGGTCATGGTTGATGCTAGAATGTCGGTAACAATCACACTATCACTGCAACTGTTATCGTTACCGCTGCTGCTTCTTCCCACGTGCTGTTGCTGTCAGCTACTGCTGCTGCTGCTGCTGCTGATGATGATGATAAGCATTACGCTATTACTTCGACTATTGCCGTGTGTGTGTGTGTGTGTGTGTGTGTGTGTGTGTGTGTGTGTGTGTGTGTGTGTGTGTGTGTGCGTGTGTGTGTGTGTTGTGTGTGCGTGCGTGCGTGCGTGCGTGCGTGTGAGTGTGTGTGTGTGTGGGGGGGGGGGGGGGGGGGGGGGGGAGCTAACACTTTATTTGCAAAAGAAGTCTGAACAACACTGACAGTTCCAAAAAAAAAAAAAAAACGACAAGAAGATCAACAGCGGCAACAATAACAACAATAATGAACTTTTTTTTTTTTTGAAAATGGAAACATCAATCACCCTTTGCTGACAACCATTGAACAAAAAGTTAACGAAGTGTCTA
Organism: Conus betulinus; assembly: GCA_016801955.1. Classification (NCBI taxonomy): domain Eukaryota; kingdom Metazoa; phylum Mollusca; class Gastropoda; order Neogastropoda; family Conidae; genus Conus; species Conus betulinus. Next base: position 112,862 of record JADBJO010004545.1, read on the forward strand.
TCAAGCAATGAGCCGTGTGATCAGCACTGGGTTGACGAAATGGTAAAATAGGCGTGGAATCATTGGGTATGATTAAAACTATCGATTACCGATCTTTGTTCGATGGCAGTCCACTGGAGGGGAAACTGCTGCTTGCTTGCGCCAACTGGCACGTGGCTGGTGTGCTGTAGCCAGCAGGAAGTCCATGACTTCAGCCTGAGCAGGACACGGAGTCTGTTGGCGAAGCGTGGGGTTTGCGGGTCTGTGTCTTTGGGGTTCAGGGAAATAAGTTCAGGAAAGAAAGAAAGGTGAAGGCGGGCTTTTTGTCGCTTGCATCCACGCACAGTACAACGTCGTTCTTTCTATTAAAAAAAAAATTAAAATTTAGAAAGAGAGGGGGTTAGTAACCGCCAAGGACATTGACAACAAAGCACAGGACAAGACACGATGCATTTCGACCTCTCAGTCACTCCATTTTGAAACGTCGTTCTTTCTAGTTTAGGTCTTTGTTCGTTTCATTCCACTTACAAACCCAGAGAGAGAGAGAGAGAGAGAGAGAGAGAGAGAGAGAGGAGAGAGGAGGTTGGGGAATGGGGGTTTGAGGTGCGCTGGGAGAAAAACTGGAGGTTGGGAATGGGTGCAGGTTAAAAAAAAGTAAATTTTTGTCATTTACAGGTACGTTTTTGTTTTCTTTGAATCCCATCTCATGTTCATTTCACGGGATTCAAGGCAGAATTTCATCCAAACTATCATGTATGTGTGTGATATCTCAAACGTTACTGGACAAACGAAGGGGTTAGGTGCAAACTGTTACGTATTTGTGTGGTATCTTAAACTGTACTGGAGAAAACGAAGGGGTTAGGTGCAAACTGTTATGTATTTGTGTGGTATCTTAAAAACTTTACTGGAGAAACGAAGGGGTTAGGTGCAACTATCATGTATTTGTGTGATTTCTTAAACTTTTATTGAGAAACGAAGGGGTAAGGTGCAACTATCATGTATTTGTGTGGTATCTTAACTTTACTGGAGAAACGAAGGGGTAAGGTGCAACTATCATGTATTTGTGTGGTATCTTAAACTTTACAGGAGAAACGAAGGGGTTAGGTGCAAACTGTTATGGTATTTGTGTGGTATCTTAAACTTTACAGGAGAAACGAAGGGTTAGGGGCGGAAGTGAGCGGGTAGCTGGGTCGTCAGCTAAGGCCGTCACATGTCTGCAGTAGGAGAGAAATGTTGAACTGCTTTGTTTCTGCTGAAACGTCAAGGACGTTTCAGGTTTGCATCTTTTTTTTTCATGTTATTTCTTTCAGTTTTGTTATTTTATTTTAATGGCCAATACTTAAAACAGTATTTTCTTTGCTTACTGTTAAAAATGAGCTTGGTCTGCCATTTTGAAAAAAAAAACCTATAATTCCCCCATCTCCCCCCCCCCCCCCCCCCCCCCCCTCACACTCCTCAAATCGTGCAGTAACGGTGTTGTTTGATAAATTAAACTTTTTTTTTTTTCTTAAGCAAATTTTGTGTGCCCAATGCCATTGATTTGCGTTCTCTGTAGTCAATTTCTTAGCAGCCCTAGTCGTCTGCATCAATCCGTTTAGCTGCTGACCAGTTGGTCTGGCATGATTTCTGACCACAGTCCAGATGGTCCCATTCCCAGGTCGCATTTGTTTGGACTGGCGTTCAGGCCGTCAGTTGAGATTTATGAGGTCAGGGACAGAGAGAGAGAGAGAGAGAGAGAGACAGAGACAGAGACAGAGACAGACAGACAGACAGACAGAGACAGAGAGATGGGTTGGTTTTGGGGTGGGGGTGAGGGAGAAGGGAGAGGGACACAGACAGAGTGACGGTGCAATAAGAGAGTGAGAGTGGGTGAGGATGAGAAGGAGATGTTGCACGAAAGGGAGGGAAGAAGTCACAAACACACACACACACACACCACACACACACACACCACACACACACACACCACACACACACACACACACAAATGCATGCATGCATGAACTCACGCAAACGCCCAAAGAGAGAGAGAGAGAGAGAGAGAGAAGAGAGAGAGAGAGAGAGAGGAAGAGACAGACAGACAGACAGACAGACAGACAGACAGGCAGACAGATAGACAGACAGACAGGCAGACAGACGGACAGACAGGCAGACAGACAG